>MJUU01055799.1:157464-167644 GCA_002080025.1 Modiolus philippinarum
GAAAGTTTATGACAAATGTATATCAGCTTGATAACGCAGTTTCAATTTTTAGTTGAAATCGCTGAATAATTGGAAAAGCGATCCCTTTGCTTGGGAAAGCTCGGCATGGCTGTATGAAGTTTCCCACTGGTTACATGTTAAATTGCACCAACTTAATCCCTAAATAGGGTTCTTTTTGTGGTGTGAATCTAGTTATACAACATTGCATAGTATGGTACAAATCGGCGACACGACACGACCCCCCAAACCACCCCCTGGTCTAGCAGGGCTAGGTATTTTCATTCTCAATTCGTGATCTGCAAATTGGAGTTATCTAATTTCCCGAATTTGAAAAATGGAAAATCCCGACGTCTCTAAAATCATACTGGTCTCGCCAACCCATCTTTATCAAAAACTGTTTAAAATTCCGGTAGCCTGAAATTTTCGTTCAATAATGTCAATACACGGGAATTTTATAGTCACCAGGTGCATTTATGGGACGGGAAATATTTTACACTCTTTAAAAGCAACCTTTTCCCGGTTCCGACATCATTTCCCGTTTCCCCGTGCATTTTTATTTTCGATGATCCCTTTCTCGCTCACTAAAAAGCTGTCCCGCTTTCCGTTTACAACAAAGCCAACCCCGCATCCCGGTTTAACCGCAGCGAGACTCTTTATAATTCTGTGTGAATATGGCGAGTTTAGAGAGTAATTTGCTCTTGATAAAAAAGAAATAGCGTAGTTTTCCCGAAAATTTCTCAAGCCATTTATAGAACAGAGATTTCTGTGCAAAAGCTAATTTCCTCCCAGGAAATAATTTTAATTCTGAATAGACACATTTTGTGTTAACATTTTGACAAAAACCGGAAAGTTCTAATAACTAATTACATTGATGAGGAATAAAATTGCGTTCTGGGTCCCGGATTTGCATTTTTTTTAACGTTGGACCCGGTTTCCAACACAAGGGCTCCGGGATCCAACAATAGGGCTCCAGTCTCCAGCACAAGGGATCAGGACTCCAATATTATGGTTCCGGGCTCCAATACAAGGTCTCCGGTTTCCAACATTAGAGCTCCGGGCTCCACTCACTGGGCTCCTGGCTTCAGATCTGGGCTCTCGGAGAACTGTTCATGTCAATAAATTGGTGGAATTTTGTGATTAAAGACACAAATTAAGGCACATTTTCCACCTCATTACAAATAAATTAACAGGAAAACAAATGTAGCAAATTTTGATAAAATTTATCTAAAATCTACTAATTGACAACTGAAGGCTGTAATATGACCCTTGCCATTGTAAACTTCTATAAACTAGCGTGGAAATCATAGAATGCCCAGTTTCCCTAGAGCTGCGTTCGAAAATTTAATGCATGTATACTGAACTTTCAAAATGTAAAATTTAAAAGAATACGATGTGTAAATTAACTGCCCATATTGCTTGCTCATTTCTGATTCACGTACAAATGATCAAGTATGATAAACCTTGTTTTTTTACCTATCCAAGAAACCAATTTTTGCCAATCCTGTTTGATTTTGGACTGAAAATCGTGATTTTCTGTGGTTAAAAACATGCCTGTATTTAGGTATCAAAATGGGTATTTCCATTTCGAATTTGTGGCCTTAAAATAGGGGTTATCCGATTTTTCGAAGTTACAAATGAGAAATCCAGTAGTCCTGAAAATCATGTGGGTCTCGCCTTTCCCCTTTACTAAATTAGAGTTTTTTCCATCACGGCTAAAAACTTATGCTGTATGGGGCCCTTTCCCGAAATTCATCATTTTTTCTCAACTTTCCCGTTTCACGAGGGGAGATTTAACAAAGACTCTTAAAACCCTGTTTCCCCATCCAAGATGTTTTTTTCACTGTTTCCCGCGTCACGTCCGTATTTTGGGCTAAGCAGTATTTTCAGTAAAGTATTATTGCTTCCAATCATGAACGATCCCCTTAAGTTTCCCCCCGCTTCACCCTCACTTATTTTATTTCACCGTATTAAAAATGTCATTTTGTTTGCACCATACCAAAAATTGTCTTTGAAATACATAATAATATATATGATGTCCCTAAAACGTCCCGTTCGTGGACGAATCTGCTGGTGGATGAAAAGCTGTCACAGAAACACTAGCGCCATCTGTTGTCATAATTCAATCATACGCGTTTTTTCGGCCACGTTTATTTTAAACACATAAAAACAAAAATACAAAGACAAAAGTTAAAAGATAAAATATAAAAGTTAAAGAATGATGCACAATGAATACTTACTTTGAACATTTCTCTTTCAAATTATAAAACATGAAATTTTTCCAAATTAACACGGTAGATATAATGTCGTGAAAGAAGAATTTAGAACTTAACGAACAAAGCATAGAAATGGGAACATTTAAAGAAAGAACATAAAATATAACAAATTGAGTTTTAGAAACAATAATATAAAATATAAAAACTGCAGAAGTCGGGATGAAATGGGAACATTTAGAGAAAGAATATAAAATGTGATAAATTAATATCCTAGAATCTATAATATAAAATATAGAAAATGCAGAATTATGGATAAGGAAAGTGAAAACAATAAAAATTGAAGATAGAAATTTACAGCATAGAATTTCTCTGGTGGCGGAAATACCCCTCCATATTACCTTCGGACAAGTAATAACTTTTATAAATCACATACATAATAATTGTTAGTAATAAGTTGACACTAAAGTAACTACAATCATTAATTTTATATCCAAACACTAAATAATACAGGTTGATCACATGATCTCCAATTCCAATTTTTTTCAACAGATCTTTAATATTATTCCAAAATATCCTATAGTATTTACAAGAAATAAAATAATGCTCATAATTTTCTAACTCATTACATATATTGCACAAGGGTGAATCTGTAATTTCTATACAGCAAGAATCTGTTTACATGGCAGAATGTAATGCAAAAGTTTCCAACGAAATTTTAAGTTTATTTTCTTGCAGACTAGCAAAGATAAAATGCAAAGTATGTTTTACTTTGAAGTGTAAGTTCTCAATCTGCAGTTGGTTTTGCCATTTGGAAAAGCCAATTGGTTTTTCAAATTTTGTCGATTTAATCACATTATAAATTTCTTTTTGAAGATAAGTATTCCAATTTACATTTTTGTTTTTTATTAATAACTATATGAACGCTCAAATTTGTTTTCACCTTTGTTGTGACTGAGTCTTTGCCTCTAATTATTGATAACCATTTACTTGGTATTGATTTAATCAGTTTTGTATATTCTGAAAACCAATTTGAAAGGGAAGAAAGTTTGTTCATAATATATACTTGGGAAATTTTCCCTTGTTCATCTAATAAATCATTTATAAAAATTATTTTATCTTTAATCTATCTACTATATACTAAAGATTTGCCATTAATTTCACAAACTTGTTTCCCCAGATAACCTGCTGTCTAACATCCCTGAATTCAGTCGGTTCCAATATGTTTGTCTTATTTAATTTGATCCAAGTTTTAACTATTTGTAAATAAAAATCGCGTAATATGTCTTTTACCCCACCTATATGGAGCTGGATTTCCGCAACCAGAGAAATTCTATGTTGTAAATTTTATCTTCTCTTTTTATTGTTTTCACTTTCCTTATCCATAATTCTGCATTTTCTATATTTTATATTATAGATTCTAGGATATCAATTTATCATATTTTATATTCTTTCTTTAAGTGTTCCTATTTCACCCCGACTTCTGCAGTTTTTATATTTTATATTATTGTTTCTAAAACTCAATTTGTTATATTTTATGTTCTTTCTTTAAATGATCCCATTCCTATGCTTTGTTCGTTAAGTTCTAAATTCTTCTTTCACAACATTATATCTACCGTGTTAATTTCGAAAAATTTCATGTTTTATAATTTGAAAGAGAAATGTTCAAAGTAAGTATTCATTGTGCATCATTCTTTAACTTTTATATTTTATCTTTTAACTTTTGTCTTTGTATGCTTAAAATAAACGTGGCGGAAAAAACGCGTATGATTGAATTATGACAACAGATGGCGCTAGTGTTTCTGTGACAGCTTTTCATCCACCAGCAGATTCGTCCACGAAGGGGACGTTATAGGGACATCATATATATTATTATGCATTTCAAAGACAATTTTTGGTATGATGCAAACAAAATGACATTTTTAAGACAGTGAAATAAAATAAGTGAGGGTGAAGCGGGGGAAACTTAAAGGGGATCGTTCATGATTGGAAGCGATAATACTTTACTGAAAATACCGCTTAGCCAAAAATTAGGGCGTGACGCGGGAAACACTGAAAAAACATCTTGGATGGAGAAACAGGTTTTTAAGAGTCTTTGTTAAATCTCCCCTCGTGAAACGGGAAAGTTGAGAAAAAAATGATGAATTTCGGGAAAGGGCCCCATACAGCATAAGTTTTTAAGCCGTGATGGAAAAAACTCTAATTTAGTAAAGGGGAAAGGCGAGACCCACTTAATTTTCGGGGCTACTGGATTTCTCATTTGTAACTTCGGAAAATCGGATAACCCCTATTAAGGCCACAAATTCGAAATGGAAATACCCATTTGGATACCTAAATACAGGCATGTTTTTAACCACGGAAAATCACGATTTTCAAACAGGACTGCCAAAAATTGGTTTCTTGGATAGGTAAAAAAAAAAAAGTTTATGACACTTGATCATTTGTACGTGAATCAGAAATGAGCAAGCAATATGGGCAGTTAATTTACACATCGTATTCTTTTAAATTTTACATTTTGAAAGTTCAGTATACATGCATTAAATTTTCGAACACAGCTCTAGGAAACTGGGCATTCTATGATTTCCACGCTAGTTTATAGAAGTTTACAATGGCAAGGGTCATATTACAGCCTTCAGTGGTCAATTAGTAGATTTTATCAAAATTTGCTATATTTGTTTCCCTGTTAATTTATTTGTAATGAGGTGGAAAATGTGCCTTAATTCACGTCTTTAATCACAAAATTCCACCAATTTATTGACATGAACAGTTCTCCGAGAGCCCAGATCTGAAGCCCGGAGCCCAGTGAGTGGAGCCCGGAGCTCTAATGTTGGAAACCGGAGCCCTTGTGTTGGAGCCTGGAACCATAGTATTGGAGTCCTGATCCCTTGTGCTGGATCCCGGAGCCCTATTATTGGATCCCGGAGCCCTTGTGTTGGGAAAAGGGCCCAACGTTAAAAAAAATGCAAATCCGGGACCCAGAACCCAATTTTATTCCCCATCAATGTAATTAGTTATCAGAACTTTCCGATTTTTGTCAAAATGTTAACACAAAATGTGTCTATTCAGAATTAAAACTATTTCCTTGGAGGAAATTAGCTTTTGCACAGAAATCTCTGTTCTATAAATGGCTCAAAAAATTTTCGGGAAAACTACGCTATTTCTTTTTTGTCAAGAGCAAATTACTCTCAAAACTCGCCATATTCACACAGAATTATAAAGAGTCTCGCTGCGGTTAAACCGGGATGCGGGCTTGACTTTGTTGTAAACGGAAAGCGGGACAGCTTTTTAGTGAGCGGGAAAGGGATCATCGAAAATAAAAATGCACTGGGAAACGGAAAATGATGTCGGAACCGGGAAAAGGTTGCTTTTAAAGAGTGTAAAATATTTCCCGTCCCATTAATGTACCTGGTGACTATAACATTCCCGTGTATTGACATTATTGAACGAAAATTTCAGTCTACCGGAATTTTAAACAGTTTTAAATAAAGATTGGTTGGCGAGACCAGTATGATTTTAGAGACGTCGGGATTTTCCATTTTCAAATTCGGGAAATTAGATAACTCCAATTTGCAGATCACGAATTGAGAAAGAAAATACCTAGCCCTGCTAGACCAGGGGGTGGTTTGGAGATTAAGTTGGTGCAATTTAACATGTAACCAGTGGGAAACTTCATACAGCCATGGCGAGCTTTCCCAAGCAAAGGGATCGCTTTTCCAATTATTCAGCGATTTCAACTAAATATTGAAACTGTGTTAACAAGCTGATATACATTTGTCATAAACTTTCGAGGTGTCGTTTCTGTGACAATTGTCATTCACACCAGCAGCTAAGAAGTCTACAGCAAAGCTAGTCGAAAAGGACGCAAAATCTCCTCAAAAGACAAAAAATATACCACACAAAAAAAAAATATACCACACAAAAGAAAGTCAAGAAACCAAAGAAGAAGTGAAGTCAAGAGTTTATCTCTTACATATGCAGACAAAAATCCTTCTAAGGGCTTCTAAACTTCTCACAAAAGAATATTTATAGTTGTTATATCAGCAATTGTCAAAAACAGCTTTTCCCTCTGATATAGTGTATTTTCTCTTTCTTACTTATTCCCTTTTCCCCTTTTTATATTGATTTTATTTACTTATTTATTAATTTATTCATTATTTTTTTTTCAATTGGTCCTTCTCGATATTAATACTTAATTCTTTATTGCCTCCGGGCTCCCAGGCACTAGAACTCTGGGCTCCAACACTAGGGTTCCGGGCTCCAACACTAGGGTTCTGGGCTCCAACAAAAGGGCACTGGGCTCCAACACTATGTTTCAGGGCTCCAACAAAAGGGCACCAGGCTTCCAACACTTTGTTTCAGAGCTCCAAACCAGGGCTCCGGGCTCCAATACTATGGCTCCGGGTCCCACTCACTTAAACAGAGATTCTAAAAAAAACCTGTTTCCCGATTCAGGGTGATTTTTTTCAGTGTTTCCCGTTTTACACCCGTTGTTGGGGTTAAGCAGTATTCAGTGAAGTCTATTACCGCTTCCAATTATGAACCCTTCAAGTTTTCCCGGCTTTATTCTCACTTAAATGGAAAGGCTTTTTTATTTCACCCACTTAGATGGAAAGGCTTTTTTATCTCACCGTCTTAAAAATTGCATTTTGTTGCATCATATTAAAAATTGTCTTTGAAATATGTAATAAAATATATGATGACCCTATAACGTCCCGGTCGTGGATGAATCTGCTGGTGGATGAACAGCTGTCACAGAAACACTAGCGCCATCTGTTGTCATAATTCAATCATACGCGTTTTTTCCGCCACGTTTATTTAAAGCACATAAAAACAAAAATACAAAGACAAAAGTTAAAAGATAAAATATAAAAGTTAAAGAATGATACACAATGAATACTTACTTTGAACATTTCTCTTTCAAATTATAAAACATGAAATTTTTCAAAATTAACACGGTAGGTATAATGTCGTGAAAGAAGAATTTAGAACTTAACGAACAAAACATAGGAATGGGAACATTTAAAGAAAGAACATAAAATATAACAAATTGAGTTTTAGAAACAATAATATAAAATATAAAAACTGCAGAAGTCGGGATGAAATAGGAACATTTAAAGAAAGAATATAAAATATGATAAATTAATATCCTAGAATCTATAATATAAAATATAGAAAATGCAGAACTATGGATAAGGAAAGTGAAAACAATAAAAAGAGAAGATAAAATTTACAGCATAGAATTTCTCTGGTGGCGGAAATACCCCTCCATACACCTAGTAAATTCACATTATCAAGATTCATTTTAAAAAATAGAAAATTTGAACCAAACTTGTTGAAATAAAATCTAGGTACTGTTTTCCAATTTGAAACTGAATCATTTATCAATTTTTTAACCCAATTGATTGGAATCGCTTCAATATAGGTATCTATATCAATCATTTTTAGGCCCCCCCCTTTTCAAAATTAGACGATAGCACTGTTCTTTTCACCTTTTCCTGCTTATTATTCCGAATGAATTTACATATCAATGATTTAAATTTTGCTATGTAATTGTTATCAAGTACTGTTACAGAAGCAACATAAGTAATGTTGGGTATAAAAAGAGACTTCACTACTGTAATTCTTCCCATCATTGTTAAGTTTCTGTATTTGTTTCGCTGTTGATCAGTTTTTTTATTTAACTAAACATGAAGCTGCACACTTTGTGGTGTCAAGCATACCCCCACTCATAGCACTTTTTCTAAGTTCTGTCAAACAGAAAGTTGATATGGCAGAGCAACCAAAAATACTTAAAACACACAACTTATTACAGCAAAGCAGCAAACTAAATTTCAAATGATCCTTCATGCAGAGCAAAGGATTTTGGGACCTAGATTTTACTATTATAACCAATACAATAAAAATTCAAAGTCCCAGCAAACAGGAAGTTGATATGGTAAAGCAGCATACCAAATTTCAAATGAATCCCTTCAGAGTGGAAATTCTGAGACAAAATTTTTACTATTATGAGAAATACAGTAAAATTTCTTCAAGTCCTGTCAAAGAGGAAGTACAAATGATTTGTTTCTTTACAGTTGTCTCTTAAAATTGGAACCAATCATAGACTAGATAATCAAACAAAAGCTACTTTACTAAACATGATATGTAAACTATAAATATTCTCCACTCGAGTTAGTAAAATTTCGATTTTCAACATGAAAGCTTTAGCGAACATGTTAAAATCAAAATTTTACTAACTTGAGTGAAGAAATATTTTTACCTCAGTTCTACCTGAAGAAGAAACTTTGTTTCTCTATGATTCTGCTTAATCAACTATGTCTCGTAAGATGATATAAATTCTCATATCCAAAGTTTACTTGAGTTTATCTAAGTTAATTCTCAAACTAGCTGAATGAGAAGGTTTTTTTCCTATTAAATGTGAGTTAAAAACCAGAAAAATCTTAAGTTGCAGGAAATATCTTGCAGCATTTCATCAACGCACTTTGGTTAAAAAGTCGCATGCACATTTTAATAACCAACTGCCGAGAATGGGAGAAAGTATGTTACTATTAATCCCATGTTGAAAATACTACCCGTAATGTATAATTGATAACTAGAAAGCAAATTATTACTGCTGAAGCCAGCACTGAAATAATCTGGACTTTGATGGAAAGCTGAAGGCTGAAGAGTTCAGGTAAAACTGTCTCTAGTCGACAATCAAATGTCACTAAACATTTGTAGTACTATTGTCCTTAGTCACATGACAACTTTTTGCCTTGATTATTGTTTGCAAATGCATTTATATTTACTATGTATGCTCTATGTTTTCAGACTTTTTTTCATACTTTTCAGATTATTATTTCAAACTTTCAATTACCAATATTTCCAAAGTTGAAGAAATTCATAATAAATACCTTGATATCATTCATATTTTCTGGGCAATGTTTTTCCACAGGAACATCAAACAATGACACAGGACTACAACTGTACCTGTAAACAAAAGATAGAACACTGAATCTGACAGGAACATCAAACAATGACACAGGACTACAACTGTACCTGTAGGGAGGTAAGACATTTTTCAAAGTGTATTTTGTTTAAAATAAAAACCACACAGAAAGACAGCCTGGTTAAAAACGAACAAAATGGTGTTTAAATTTTGAAAATCGGATCATGTGTTCAAAAGTTACGGCAGACTGAAATATTAAAAATTGGCTCCAAAAATTTATACAAAATGGCCGCCATAAGACAAAATGATGTAATTCATGAAATTTATAATTGGATATTGTAAATTAAGGCTTTTGATTTTTGTTAGAACTTAGTAAACCTGATGATTATGGACCTTTCCTCAATAGAAAGACACTAGTAACAAGCTCTTTGCAATCCAGCAACATTTGTCCTTTCAGCATAATTTGAACTTGAAAATTCCTATGTATTTCAATGGGAAATTTAAAGTGGCACCAATTTTGCCTAATTTTTTCCCACTTTTTTGGAAATTTTGCCCAAATTATTAAATATTTCATCAGGACTTTGTTTTTACAATAAACTTCAAGTCCAATCACATTTGTAAACATAGGTTTGGTTGTTGTTTGTCATCAGCAACATTTGTTCTTTTGCATTTGTATGGTAAAAATTTGGTGCCATTTTGACTCCTGGGCGTGGATTTTGGCCATGGGTCCTTAAGTATTATATCTCTCAACTCATACATAAGTAGTCAGGTCACCTTAATTTGATGATTATTAACACTTCACATATTTTGGATTATAAAAGGAGAAAAGAGTTATATTTATTTAATCAATAGAAACCTGTAAAATGAGGGGATAAAATCAGACAGACCTCCATTATTACATGGTTATCAGTAAAATCATGGTTGTGTCTGACCTTCCTAGTACCTGTAAACAAAAGATAGAACACTGAATCTGGCAGGAACATCAAACAATGACACAGGACTACAACTGTACCTGTAAACAAAAGATAGAACACTGAATCTG
>MJUU01055800.1:0-10056 GCA_002080025.1 Modiolus philippinarum
AAAAACGATTTTTGAAAACCTACGGCTTTTTGCCATATCAACTACTGTAAGGAAATTAATTAAGGTTCAGATTAAGGTTCGAATCTGCTGTGCTAAAAGATTGCGTCACATTTACGAATTATTAAGACAATGTAAATACCTCTTTAACCCCTAATAATGGCCTGACTGAAATGATTTAAGATAATAATTGAAAATATGCTTCCGTCTTTTGTATTCAAAAACCAAAAAGAAAGCCGATGATATATATTTATTTTCTGATAATTGCCTATATGTCTTCAGTGGAAAACAGTACAGGGATGTCCCAGAAAGAATTGGTGTAAGGCAGCAGGAAAGTTACTTTTCCTCCTATAGATATTTCCATTAGAGTTCAATGCTAGAAATATGAAATTTAAATTTTAATTGTGGAATAAATTATGCTTATGATTTAGCTAATATAATACAATTTTTTTAAAAATAGCTAATATAATACAATTTTAAAGAAAAATAGCTAATATAATTTAATTTAAAACTAGAGTATGACATGCCCCCGCGCAAGGTTGATTCAAACCGGGATTTTTTAGCAATATTTGTGTCTGTAAGACACATATGATGCCCCCGCTAGACACATGTTATTCTAGGTTGCACAGATAAACTATGTACCCTCTATTACTAAATCACCAAAAAATTTAAAGGTGAACAATGTATATTTAAAAAAAACATGAACCGAAATCAAAATACATACCACATGCACATCTTCAATAAACCGGTAGGTACAAATGAACTGCAAAATAAAAGCTTCCAAGCATCAAAACTGTAGGAGGAGTTGTGCGGACAATCTGTGTACCCTATACTAATAATTCACCCAATAAATGACGAAGTTCAACAATGTGTATTTTTTCCAAAAAATGCATCAAAATCAAAATCCTTCCCACATGCACATCTTTAATATAAGTAAAAATGATCTGCAAAATAAAAACTTCCTAGCATAAAAACTGTAGGAGGAGTTGCGCGGACAAACTATGTACCCTCTATTACTAAATCACCCGATAAATGACGAAGTTCAACAATATATAATTTTGACAAAAATCAACCAAAATCAAAATCCTTACCACATGCACATCTGCATTATGAGTACAAAAGATCTGCAAAATAAAAACTTCCTATCATTAAAACTGTAGGAGGAGTTGCGCGGACAAACTCTGTACCCTCTATCACAAAATCACTAAAAATGACTAAGTTCAACAAAAAATGTATATTTTTGACAAAAATTAACCAAAATGAAAATCCTTACCACATGCGCATCTTCAATATAGGTACAACTGATCTGCAATATAATAACTTCCTAGCATAAAAACCGTAGGAGGAGTTGCGCGGACAAACTATGTACCCTCTATGAAAAATCACAAAAATGACTAAGTTCAACAATGTATATTTCTGACAAAAATGCACCAAAATCAAAGTCCTTATTATATGCACATCTTCAATATATGTACAAATGATCCGCGAAATAAAAACTTTCTACCATAAAAACTGTAGGAGGAGTTGCGCGGACAAACCATGTACCCCTTCGGACGGACGGACGGACGGACGGGCAGGGGTAAAACAATATGCCCCCCGACTTATCGTCGCGGGGGCATAAAAAGGCAGTACCAAGCCTTCTTCAAATTAATTAAAGAAAGTGTATGTCACAAAATTTGAATGAAATTGCCTTACAATAAATTCTATTGCCATTAAACAGAAAAAATTGGAAAAAGAGGGGAAACGGGGAATGTGTCAAAGAGACAACGACCCAAAGGGGAGTAATAACAACTCAAAGCCACCATAAGATCTCCAATGAACGGCGAGGAAACCCCACACCCAACGGCAGGTCGGAGTTGGCTCCTAAATAAAGAATAATCAAGGACAGCCAAATAAACATCATCCTGGATTCCCATAGACATAAAGTAACTTAACTAGAAAACAGACAAGACACACACAGGCGTAATAAATTTCCTGACTTAGGACAGGCGCAAACCTGCTGCGGCGGGGTTAAACTAGTTTTATTAGGCCCAAACCTTCCCCCTATAGCCAATGTGATAAATAAAAAAACAATCGTAACAACAGTAAAATTCAGTTGGCAACAGGACTGAGTCAATTGTGAAAAATGAAACTGAAAGAACCAAATATACGGACATAAACATGAAATCATAAGAGACTACTAGCAGTAAACTGACATGCCAGCTCCAGACCCATTACCAACTGACAAATTAAGTTATGTACCCTCAGTATACAGCTTCCATCAAGATCCCTTCCTGGGAGGAGTTTAGCATAATGATTTCATGTATATACCGGAATACATAACCCGTGTCCATGCAATACTGATTTTAGAAATTTAGAATGTGTTTAGTAAAAATGCAAAGACCCTATCAAAAAATGAATGGTAATACCAAAGAAGGCCATACGTAATGACTTAACGACAATACCGTAATTATAACCCTTATGAATTAGATGATTTAAAGGTTTTATAAGTTTGTTAGGCGAGTTTAAGTATATATTAAATGAAAACTAGAATAATTAAATCTAATCTCTATGTTCTCTTGTAAACTTTCAGATTAATCTGTACACGTGTGGACTTTTTCATACTTAAAATACCACGAGTTTTTCTTTCGGAGAGACAAATGCTTGAATAAAATAGTTTCTTAGGTTTTCATTGCAAAGAATCCAAGGGAAGACTACTTGGACAGCTAGGGGTCGAAATATTAGGGGAAGGGTTTGAAACTTGTTGATAGACGCTCATCAGTTTGGTCAAACACAGAAGCAATAAAACACATTTACAGTTGAAAGGAGTAATGAAACAAATACTTTTGCAACTAGAGAGACTGTACTTTCCAATTCTGGGGTTAAATCATTTAAAGAACCAGCCAATTTTTAACAAAAGGTAATTAGATTGTTTAATGATCAACAGAGTTTTGAAAAGAATTCGTCAAAATAAAAGAAGTTTGTTACATATAGGAGGCACTAAATTTCAGACCAGTGTACCAACATTACAAAGAAAATACAAAACTAGAAGTGTGTTTTTGATACAAAAACGAATGTCCCCCCCCCTGTATGTAATGTTCTTTGAGTGATAAAACACAAGTAAGTTTATGTTGCCACTGGGTGGCCGATCATGCCAGATAGACAATATGCACAACTAAGCATTATGGTCAACAATCCTGTGAAGTATAGATGAAATCCTTTGAAAGATGTAGGGGAATTAGCGTCCACAAACTCAATTTTGCAAAATTCCAAGTCAAAAAGGGGCATAACTCCAACAAAAATTAGCCATTCAATCCTGCGAGACGATACATGTATGCACAACTACGCATAATGGTCAACAATCCTGTGAAATTTGGTTGAAATCCGATGAAAAGTGTAGGAGAATTGGTGTCCACAAACTTATTTTTGTACAATTCTAAGACAAAAAGGGGCATAACTCCCACAAAAATTAGCTGATCAATATGGTGAGACGATATGCACAACTACGCATGATGGTCAACAATCCTGTGAAGTTTGGTTGAAATCCGGTGAAAGGTGTAGGAGAATTGTCGTCCACAAACTTAATTTTGCAAAATTCTAAGTCGAAAAGGGGCATAACTCCCACAAAAAATAACCATTCAATCCTGCGAGACGATATGCACAACTTCGCATAATGGTCAACAATCCTGTGAAATTTGGTTGAAATCCGATGAAAGGTGTAGAAAATTGGTGTCCACAAATTTATTATTGCACAATTCTAAGACAAAAAGGGGCATAACTCCCACAAAAATTAGCTGATCAATACGGTGAGACGATATGCACAACTAAGCATGATGGTCAACAATCCTGTGAAGTTTGGTTGAAATCCGGTGAAAGGTGTAGGAGAATTCGCGTCCTCAAACTTAATTTTGTAAAATTCTAAGTCGAAAAGGGGCATAACTCCCACAAAAATTAGCTGATCAATCTAGCGAGACAATATGCACAACTAAGTATGATGGTCAACAATTCTGTGAAGTTTGGTTGAAATCCGATGAGAGTTGTAGGAGAATTGGCGTCCACAAACTTAATTTTGCAAAATTCTAAGTCAAAAGGGGTCACAACTACGCATGATGGTCAGCAATCCAGTGAAGTTTGGTTTAAATCCGGTGAAAGATGTAGGAGAATTGGTGTCCACAAACTTATTTTTGTACAATTCTAAGTCAAAAAGGGGCATAACTCCAACAAAAATTAGCCGATCAATCCGGCGAGACGATATGCACAACTAGGCATGACGGTCAACAATCCTGTGAAGTTTGGTTGAAATCCGATAAAAGGCGTAGGAGAATTGGCGTCCACAAACTTAATTTTGCAAAATTCTAAGTCAAAAGGGGGCATGACTCCCACAAAAATCTACTGATCAATCCGGCAAGACGATATGCACAACTAGGTATGATGGTCAACAATCCTGTGAAGTTTGGTTGAAATCTGATGAAAGATGTAGGAGAATTGGCGTCCACAAACTGAATTTTGCAAAATTCTAAGTCAAAAGGGGGCATAACTCGCACAAAAATTAGCCGAAAGATCCGGCGAGACGATATGCACAACTAGGCATGATGGTCAACAATCCTGTGAAGTTTGGTTGAAATCCGACAAAGACGTAGGAGAATTAGCGTCCACAAACTTTGTGACGGACGGACTGGCGGACTGACGGACGGACGAGAGACGGAAAAGACAAAAACAATATGTCTCCCCCTTAAGAGGGGGGGAGACATAACAATCAATCGTCCTGACCTTCCCGTATGCTATTACAACATTCACCTTACAAATCAAACTCAACGGAGAACATCTACAGCTTTTTGATTTATAGAGATCGACACTTTATACAAATTCAACTACGCAAGATGTTACTGTTAGTGCAATGTCACTTCTTGAAGTTCTTATCTCAGAAATATAATTCATCTTCGTTGACAACAGAAGGAGCTTCTATCTTCAGACCCTCCTGAAAATGCGGCTTGGAAAATATTCAAAGGAACTGTCGTCAGTGATATATGTGTATATAGTTTTCATTTATATATGACAAAATACCGAAGTTACTGTAATTTTTTTTCCGCGTATGGCGATTTTGACAACTGATGTCTTTTCGGTGCAGATAAAATCAAAATATTTGGAACAAGAAAACCATAAATTTGTAAACTCTGATAGAGCACAAATGACCAAAAAGATCAAATGGAGGACTAATATCAGCTAGAGACAGAACTATGCAAGAAAAGATATACTCCTTAGTTTTAAGCAATTTTTCAAAAATTTGTATATTGAAATTGCAAATTAAAATCGTTTTCGGGACATCGACGCAGTACTGACTAAAAGGGTTGGTGAAGGGCCCAGTAGACTAACATTCTACCAGCAAAGGCATCGACTCAGTGGTAATAAATAACAAAATACCGAAGTTGCTGTAAATTTAGTGATATTTCTAAATTGAAGATCAAATGAAAATACTTGGAAAACCATAAACTTAAAACAGGACACAAATAATAAAAAAATCTAAACGGAGAGCAAAATTCATAAACTTAGATAAGCTAAGTTTAATTTTAATATTTACAATATTTATAGTTTTAAAGCAAAAGATTCTTTAATGGTGACATTTTGTACTTTTAAACACATGCCATTGTATGTACAAATTCTAGTAAACGTAATATTTTTAATATGTTTGATTTCCAGAGTAAAAATTAACTTGAACAGTTAATTAAAAGACATTTACTGTCTTATTTGGTTCGAGTTAAACCACGTGAAGAAAAATCTCAATAAAACTTTATAAATAAGAAAGTTCACTGTCTTTAACCCACTGCTGATGATGAAGTACTACAGCTTCTATATTTTGATTGATCTCAAATAATTGTTGTTTTTAATAAATAATTTTATTGATTTATGCAAGGTTAAAAAAATTTGCATGCGAAGATGTTTACTAATGAGTGATAAAGGACTCTTAAACGAAATTCAAGGACATTTGTTTTTCCAAGAAAGGTGGTATTCTATATTTATAAAGAGAAAGAGCTGTGAAAGTTGAAACATATCTTAAAAGTATACAGTAAACATTGACTGGTGTATATAATGGGCATACACCAAAATATGTTGGATATGTAAATTCTAGGGATGGAAAAATATCTACATTTGTTACTCGAGTACTTGGTACAAATGCTCGCAAGTACTCGAATCATTTTAATAGATGATGAATAGTTCATTTCATGTGGACGAAAACCTGCAACGTAGGACTTCTCTACTTTTCAAGAGAACCTATCATATTAGTCTGTTTCATAAAACATGGTTTTATTGTCATTTTAATGAGTTAATCACGTCTTGTATACATAAAACAGTCAAACTCCTATTAGCAAGCGTTGGCGGCTTGTACTGTAGAAATTTGCTTAGATATAATTTTATTTACATTAATTAAACGTCTATTTGATTTAAAAAATAATCAATGTCCCGTTGACAAAGTTTTCTTCTATTCTACAGGCCGGTCCTTTAACTAATGCACATGTTTCAAAATATTTATCGTATGACTGTAAATCTGCTATAACAGAAGTTTTCGATTTTTTTAACATAAGAAAATTATATCAAGTGGTGTTTTGATTAGAACGGCTGAATTTTGTGATGTATAAGAAATGGAATAAATGCGTAATACATGGCATAAAATACAGAAATATTAGGTGCCTGCAAATGAGGAGAAATTGATATGGAATAAAATATCACTTTCGTAACTAGAAAAATTTTGCATACGAAGAAAAACTGAGAAGATAATTAAAATCGTCATAATGCACCGGGTACAACCACACATGTGGGGTGTCGGCTATGTATGGTAAGGGACTCATTTTGACCCACGTCCTCGTTATATTTGAAGTTTCATGATTAAAATTAAAACTTAACGTCAACCGGTGTCATACAAATCAATCAGAATACGCTTTATATCTAAATATTGCTTTAAAAGAGAATGGCAAGCCTGAAAAGTTGCCGTGCCCAGAACCACAAAGAGTGAGGAGGAGTGTTTGTAGAAACTGTGCAGTATAGCGTAAAGTTTTGATGATTGAGGTATTACGTTAGATACATTGGTAACATCTATAAGGTCTAGTAATTTAACAAATATTGATCTTACCTTCAATTTGCCTACTTTCCATCACAAAAAAACCGACACCCCTTACCATACAGAGCCGACACCTAACATGTGTGGTTGTACCCGGTGAATGTCTGAAATTTAGAATAAACAAAATAAGTGTTGAAAGGTGGTTATATAATGCAAAAATACAACAGTCAGTAATATGGGTAACCAACTGAATAAGGCAAAGTCAAAATTAAGAAAAAGGAAAACATCCGAATTTAAAAGATAAAAACGGTATAAAAATGACCAATATTTCGACACAAAATGTCTTCTAGGGGAAAGGGAAAGGGAAATTAAAAAAAAAACGTTTAAACACGATAGAAGAAATAGGTTCTTCTAGCGTGGATATATGTTTGAAAAATAGCAAAATGTTAAAATGCGCAAATGAAAGAAAGTATGTGCGCAAATGAAATATCAAAAACTGCGCAAATGATATCCTACCTAATCCCAAAAAGTGGGCAAATGAAATTCAGCCGAAACTTTACCCATGCAATCAACTTCATGCTTAACTGATCACGGGAAAAAAGCGTGATATCATGACGTTTATCCACTGGTTGAAGTTTTTTTTTGTGAAGGATGCATGTTATTATCATTAAACTTTACATAAATACACATTAGCATCAAATAAAACAAAAATCATAATAAGAATTTATCCATGCTTCCAATTTCATGCTTCAGTGATCATGGGAAAAAGGGTGTAGAATGAGGTTTACCCTCAGTTTGAAGTTTTTTCTCTGTGAAGGATGAATTCTATTATCATTACACTTTATATAGATACACATTAGGATATAAAAAGATAAAAAATATTATAAATATTTACCAATGTAACCAACTTCATGCTTCACTGGTCATGGAAAAAGGGGGATAGTTTAATGTTTATCTATAGTTTTTTTCTGTGAAGGATGTATGCTATTATCATTGAATTTTATTAAATACCTGTTATGGTATAATTAAACTAAAATCATATTAAGAATATATCCATGCAACAAACTTCATGCTTACTGCTCTCGAAATATACCATTCTTCAAAACAGTTGTGAGGCGGGGCATTGTGTCCGTTAGACACATATTCTTGTTTATTTATATTTTTTATTTACACTCGAACACAGATACTGTACTCGAATACTCGGCTTCCAAACGAGTACTCGAATATTCGAGTACACGTTGCCATCCCTAGAAAATTCGTAAGAGAAAAAAATTCTAAAATAGAGCCAAGCAGTGGAATGACGCTTTTATTGTTGTTCTTCATCTTGAAGTCACCATGCCTAAATTCATTCTACATAAGGAAGACGTATCTCCGAGATCCTACAATTTGGTATTAAATCAGTTTATTTAATGTGTAAAAAATAAAACCCGAAACCTGGATTGGTTCCAGGGGCTCTTTCTACAAAGCTGACCGATTGTGGTTTTTTAGTACCCTGACTCCTGGGAAGTGAGATTATAATACGGAATCATTGACAAACTGTATGGTCTGAGTAGTATAAGGATCCCTCCTAGATTTCTAAGTGATAAAGCAGATTCAGTTGGGAAACATTAAAATGCAATATGCTCTGCCCTTACCTATGTCTCTTGCGTTTCATAGGCAATCAAAACTCGCATCCAATTATCCCGTCGATTTTCACCTTTTTTATGGATATGATTTTTTTATTGGACAATTTCTCATTTTTAGATATATATCAAAGGTAACAAAAGAACAGGTGTTTTACAACCTTTATTCGGCTAGTTTTTTCTGCACGAGTAATCAGGTCAACCGGGGACATTTGACCGACAGAAACACTAATTGTTAATGGCTGGTTTTTTTGTTATTTTACTTCTATATCTAGTTTGTACGACGTCAAAAACGAAGCAAAAACAAATAAAACAAACAAAAGTCATATAAATATAACAGCATAAATAAGGATAAATATGCGATTATCTACATAATTCTAGAAAATTATATTGTTAATTAGATGCATATCTTTTTACTGAAAATGTTTTATTTGATACCAATTCTGTCAAAAAATATATAAATAAATAAATGAAATAAATAAATAAATATTCGAGATTTCCTCAAAGTGCATTGCATTAAATTCACGTGAATGTTTATTTGTCCGTTAGCTATTTATGCAATGTTTTGTATTTTTTCTAAGCGTTACATGTACAATTGCACATGTACTAGTGGTAAAATATTTTATTCTATAACCGAAGGTATAATCGAATAGACAACTGCAGTAGAATACCGAAGGAACAAGGGAAGCCAAGACTACAAAAATCGAAATCCGAAGACATGGCAAAAACGGCAACAGACAAAAACAAAGACAAAACAAGGACGGGAGACAGCTACAAGCACGGAAATAAAAAGAAGTGTGTATTGAATTCGATTAAATTATTTAAATGTAAGAAAAAGAAAAAATAAAAGAAATAAATCATAGAAAAAACAACAGAAAAAATAGAGGCTCTCAAGAGCATGTAGCTCATCCTGTCTAAGATAGGCATAGACAGTGCAAATAACCTCAAAGATAAAAGGTCTCATTTGCTAGTATGAAAATAGACCTCAACGTAATACGGCCCAATGTGTCACAGGAAATCATCTTTGTATTTTCTTTGAAAAACTATTACCGTCGGCGGTCTCCTTGGATCTAATGTGAATTTGCTGGACACATCTTTCGAACTGGGCCATCAAAGGATCATTTTGACCAAGTTTATTTCCAAAAGGAAAAGTAGCTTCAGAGGAGAATAACTTTGTCAATAGGGTAGAAGCTTATGCTTCCTTGGACACGCTATGATTCGGTGGATTCGTTATGATACGGAGTATTGATAAGATACATAAAGTATAGAGAGAATGTAAAATGTGTTTGCTACTTTTGTATATATCATTAAATTAGAGCCTAGTTTTGATTACATTTGATATTTATTGAAATCCTTCATTTCAGTATTGATGCCAGTGCTTCATAGTGGTTTTAAAATTTTACT
>MJUU01055808.1:0-13953 GCA_002080025.1 Modiolus philippinarum
AAATCTGACGACCCATATAGGAGTTATAGCTCCTTTTTTGTTGAATTTGCACGGTTTTTATACCTTTTTACTTTTATTTCAAAACCCATTTGTGAAAGTTAAGTTTGAATTGCAAAAGTCTTAAGCTTATCGAGGACTACAATTTCTACAGATGTCCAGCAGGTTCGCATCTCATCCAAGATGGCCGCCAGCGGGGAACATAGTTTTTGTTACTATGGGAAAGGCATACTGAGCAATTGGAACCAAACTTGGTTACAATAGTCCATTGGTGATCCACTTCAAAGTTCGTGAATTTATGTTCATACCTCATCCAAGATGGCCGCCAGCGAAGAACATAGTTTAACATTAGGACCCTATGTGAAATGCATTCAAACATCTTCTTCTCTGAAATTACCAAGCCAATTGGAACCAAACTTGGTCACAAAAGTCCATTGGTAGTCCTCTTCAAAGTTGGTGATTTTTATATTCATACCTCATCCAAGATGGCCGCCAGCGAAGAACATGGTTTAACATAAGGACCCTATGTGAAATGTATTCAAAGATCTTCTTCTCTGAAACTAATGAGCCAATTGAAACCAAACTTGGTCACAATAGTCCATTGGTGATCCACTTCAAAGTTTGTGATTTTTATGTTGGTACATCATCCAAGATGGCCGCCAGAAAGGATCATAGTTTAACATAAGGACCCTATCTGAAATACATTTAAAGATCTTTGAAACTATTGAGCCAATTGGAACCAAACTTGGTTACAATAGTCCATTGATGATCGCCTTTAAAGTTTGTGATTTTTATGTTCATACCTCATCCAAGATGGCCGCCAGGGTCAAACATAGTGTAACATAGTGACCCTATGTGAAATGCATTCAAAGATCTTCTCTGAAACTAGAGCCAATGGGAACCAAACTTGGTCACAATAGTCCTTGGGTGGTTTCCTTCAAAGCTTGTGACTTAAGTATGTATGTCAGAAACTGTAACATCTGGTGAACTGACGTATAGTATGGATAATAACGCCATTAATGGATGGTCTCTTGGTGACAATGAATAGAACCAGTCACCAGGTGAGCTATACAGGCTCATGTGAGCCTCTAGTTTGAATTCTGCCTAACAACTATTTTTTTTAATTTTTATTTATTTTTTTTTTATTTTCAAACAGGGAGTGTGTGGATAGCTGTCGTTTCCGACAACCTCTAGTTAATTTTGGAAATATGTATCGTGGTTGTAAAAGTTTTGACGTTATCGTAAGATTACGTTCGTTTAAGTCATCAAGAGCAGAACAAACACCTTCCAAACGTACCAGTTAGATAAAACAGCACGAAAAGATAAACTACTAATGCTGAAATGAAATCATCTCTTAAATAGGAAATTCCTTTTTTCCCTTTTTTCAGAGTCAATGATAATTGCTAAATCCAGAGAAGAGAAATGTCTAGAATCATTGTTTGCTTTATTCAGTTTTAGTTCTTGTTGATAAATAATGTTGACACAATTTTAAACTTTGGTTTTGTCAATTGTAAAAATGTCGCCCAGGTACTTGCTATTATAACTGAAATTGAAATGAATTTATCACTAATTCCATTTTCAAATTTTTTCATGAAGTTTAAAACAGAAAAGCCAAAAAAGCCATGAGAGGGGCGCAGTATGCTGACGTGAGAATTCCAATGACGTGTTGATAAAATATGGTGCCAAAACAAAATTGTTGTCTATAAAGAGATTCAGTTCCTAACTCATATCATCAAACGTACAAAAACAATGGTAATTGTTGTTGTCCTGAGTACAATGTTTTAGTTGTCCCAATTTGAATTCAGTGAAACAAAAACAGTAGAATATCGAAGGAAAAAGGGATGTGATAATTATAAAAATCATAGTCCAGAGACATGGCAAAAACGAGAACGCAGAAAATTATGTTGAAGGGTTTTATTAAGAGTTGTGGAATCATAGCAGAAATTGATATTTTGATTGGTTGTACTTTATCTTAAACAACAATATATATTACACTACAAGGAAATTTTACAACATATTTTGAAATGTTTATCACATTATTTAAAAAGACTCCTTTTAAAACAATAACTTATAACCACTGGGTCAATGCATCTGCTAGTGGACTGTTAGTCCCCGAAGGTATTCACTTATCCAGTATTCAGTACATCAGTGCAGATCCCAACATCGAGGGTATTCACCAACCCAGTAGTCAGTACTTTGGTGGTGACCCGACCACAAATTTTATCTGGAATATCTCCCACTTGCATTTTTTTTTTGCTTTCTATTTTGATATTTTTGGTAATTTGTGCTCTATCATATTTTACAAATGTTTAGTTATTGTTCTTCCAAATATTTTAATTTGATCTGCAATGAAGAGACATATCTTGTCGAAATGGCCATTTGTAGATTTGCAAATTTGCAGTAACTTCGGGATTTTGTTATTTTCACAAATAAGTGCACTGGATAGATGGACTGATTAGTTTGTGGTAGAGAATTTTCTCCGGGTTGAAACAAAACTGTGTTCGTCTCTTTTTTACTGTTCACAACATAACTAGTCAAAATAGAAATTATTATCTTCAAAATGCGAAATTTGTTACAGAAATGTACATTGTAAATTGTTTTTCGTTCCTTTTTATCATTTATAGCCGATGATGAAAACAATAAACTCCCTTACATCTACTGGGTACCAAAACTTCATAGGAATCCATAAAAACAGAGATTTATTGCGAAGTCGTCCAGATGCACCACTAAACCTCTTTCACAGCACCCACTTCTTTGTTCACCGCTGTCAAAGATGGCCTGAAAATTACTGTGAGAAAGCTTACTCTGTGAGCGGCGTGAATCAAATGTGGATTCTTAAAAATTCGAAAGATCTCCTTGAACAGTTATCCTCAACCAATCTTACACATTGCCATAAAATTCAAATTTTTGATTTTTATACTCTTTATACAACCCTGCCACACAATAAACAAAAAACAGTAATTGCAGATTTAATACACCAATGTTTCTACACTGACAATGGAGAACGCATATACACCTTTTTAGTAAACGGAACGACAAAATATTTTGTTATGAACAAGATTGATTCAAATAAGAAGTACACTGATGGTGAATAAAAAGATATGGAGTAAATGCACATGAGACTCTACAAATACATGGTAAAAACAAGCAAAGGAACAACGCTTTTATTGTTGTTCTTCATCTTGAAGTCACCATGAGGCCTTTAACAATGAGCTTTCCTGTAACTTTGAGACTGATGTAACCAAAATGTTAGAATTTTTGATCGACGATATTTTTGTTAAATTTGGAGGGGGGTTCCTATGGAAACTATCTGTGCGCAAATCCTAGCTGACCTTTTTCTTTACTCGTATGAGGCCAAGTTTTTACAAGGGCTTACTCAAAGAAAACAAAAACATTTAGCCCAGTCATTTAATTTCAGCTTACGCTACATAGGCGATGTACTTTCTCTAATAATCCAAAATTAAAGGAATATTTACATCAGATCTGTCCCAATGAGCTTGAAATAAAAGAAACAACTGATACACCTACTTCAGCTAGATTTTATGTTGTATATTGACGAAGATTGGCGTTTGAAATCTAAGCTATATGACAAGTGTGATGATTTTAACATCCAAATTGTGAACTTTCCCTTTCTTAGCAGCAAGATACCTACCTCTCTAGCTTTTGGAGTGCACATTTCACAGTTGATTCGTTAATGTCGAGCATGTAGTTTTTACAGTGATTTTTTAACAGAGCAAAAACACTGTCTCAAAAGCTGCTTAGTCAGGGATTTGTTTAGCCTTTGTTAATTTTATCCGTCAAGAAATTCTATGGCCGTCACCAAAACATCATTGAAAGGTATGACGTATCAGTGATCCAAATGAAAGCGGACATGTTCAGGTAGATTCACGTCTCCCCGGATTTGACTATACTGATTTTGACTTTTTCCTAGTGACGGGTGATGTTAACAGAGCAGAACATGCTTACCCTTCCGGAGCACCTGATGTCACTCTCAGTTTCATGGGAGTTGACACTGTGAGTGCCTTGGTGTGTGTGTGTGCTTTGTGGCTGTCTGGTGTCATTGTTGTCTGTGTTTTTGTTTTTGCCATGTCTTTGAACTTCGATTTTTGTAAATGCCGTTGTTTTGTAGATGATATTTCAATAAAATATTGAAACTTAAACTTGCATTGAAATATTTTGATTGTAAAGCTCAATAAGAAAGAAAAGGATATTATACACTGAAAAAGCACATTGTTTTCCTTAATTACATTTTCTATTTTTGTTTACCTTTATTGACCATGTAACTGTAGGAAAAAAATTAGAAAACTAATTCCTTGTTACATAATCAAATGAATTGTTTCCCTCACCTTTTTGCAAAATTTCTGCTTTCTGTTTGGGTCATTCTTGAGCACTTTTGTTCCACCTATTGTACTTAATATGACCAGCGAAGGTGACACCAAAAATGGTAAGTCGGTAAACTTCTTCCTAATCGCTTTCTAAAGTTTATGGCTTTATGATAGAAATTAAACCTTTACAATCATAATTACATAAAGGGGCTACTTTCTCCTGTCATTCATCATATAGTAAGAAGGAAAACGCAATAATATACACAAAATAATACATTTTGTTTAATTTGAATTTAAGATGACCCCTACAAAAGAAATGTGAACAGAGCTAACGATGATATCGAAGAAGGAATCAGCTGTTTTCTGTGTGAGGAAGCAGATGATTTGATTGGTTGTAGGAATACACAAGTTTGTAAACCTGGAGAGGTAATATGAAGGGCGAATGCCAACATTTATGCAATTTTCCATTCATTAAAAGTTGATTAGTTTTAGTTGGTTAGTTATTATAACTTTTACACGTATTCGATAAGTCATGATGTTTGGATATCACATACAGGCAAAACTGTAGCTATATAATCACGCTGCTGTTAGAGTTTTGTATGAAAGACGTATAAAGTGTTGAAAATATTGTGAATATTGTGTAAAGAAAGGAATTAAACAAGACGACTATCCCAAAAATGTAAATGGGGCCATAATTGAAAAATTCCTCTTACCCGACCCTACCTAATGATGTTGAGTAGGTAGGTAGGAAAAATTATTTGTTTTTTATTATTTTCGCAAAATGTGGTTAGAAATTACTGTTGTTTTATCCAAATTAGAGTAAAAAAAAATTCTGAAAAGTTAATACAATTATTTGGGTAGGGCCGGTAGGGTAAGGGGAAACAAAGTATTATATTTGATCAGATAACATTTATGTATTTTCAGTACTGTTATTTAGAACACGTTTATGACAGGGACAAAGAGAAGGCATATTATAATGGCGGCTGTAGAGAGGCAGATGTGAGTATATCTATTTTAGGGAAAAAATGCAAAAATTGTATTGCAATTTATCAAACAATCTTGTGAGGTACTGATAATTAAATTTCAATTCTAATATAAATGTAATACTTTGTCCTTTTTCAGAAGGACCTCTGGAATGTACTTGGTGTGCACCACATTTATTGACAATTTCACCAGTCAAATCATTTCTAAATATACATTTGGCCAATACATAGCAACTATCGACATTTATTAGAACTGCATAACAGGAGCAAAATTTACATTATATATATTAAAATAAATTTTGTATGGCATATCATGCAAAATCATATACGACAAACAAGACACACAACTTATGTATACTTGAATACTTGAGTTTTAGTTTAGAAAAAATGGAAATTTTTGAAAGCATTACTCAGTGGTTAATACTTCATTTATTATTAATATTATTTATATATTTTTTCTTTTCTTTTTTGGAAAGAATTATTAATTTAATATTAATTGTCACTATCCCTTATGTAACTTTTTATTTGGTGTATTGCATATGTGTTGTACATAAAATTATCTATGAGCTGTATATCCACTTTTTGTTCTGAAAAATAAAACAATTACAAAACAAACTTAAGTTTACACAGCAAACACAGAGAGTTTTATGTTAACAAAAATTTCACACCAAAATATATTAATAATCTTTGAACCAAATCAAGCAAAAGTTTTGCAAACCTGCTTTCTCTTCCTTATTGAAGATGAATTTGTTTTATTTTCAGACATGCCACCTACAACAATGTGCAGATAGAACCGGAAAGAGACAAATACAACACAACATACTGACCTATTGTTCTAAATGTTGTACATCACCCCGGTGTAATGGGAAACTTTGTAACAGTAAGCAGTAAGGTTCAAACAAAAATTGATTATTTTTAAAGATATTTTCTCAATTTAATATATTTTATTTGCAATCCCTTTTATTTGCAAACTCCAAACAATTTTCTTTTTTATTCGAATTCAATACAGTCAGAAATCCAGTTGATCAAAATAATCTATCTTTTTGATGAGGAACTCTGCAAAAACTGACTCAAAATCTGTACCTCCATGATGGACGCGGTGGTTTTCGCACGTTGTGAATGTTTTTTTTAAACTAGGAAATATCGTGAATACTTGGAACTGTTACATTTTAGGGAAGGTATTTGATAATTTTTCTATCAGGTTTGCTATTAAAGGAGACGTCAGGTATGAAATTTGAACTATTAAATAAGAGATAAAGAGGTTGTTATGTTCAACCGGAAGAACATATTTTGCATTTATTCGACGAGAAAAAAAAATCACAAAAAAATCCTTTGTGCGAGAAATCGCATATTCATATTGGAAGGGCTTTTCTGAAATAGATTACGGAGCCGATTTTGAAAAAAATCGAAAAATATGCCAAAAAGGTACATTTTAGAAAATTCGTTGTCAAGTTTAATATAGGGGAGACAATTGTTTTTGTGTATAATAAAAAAGGGGGTGTATTCGACTTGAAAAGGCAACTTTTACTGTGATAGATACATACTTGACATGCATTATTTATTTGTTAGACAAAGCAACAAGTGTTTGATCATGTGGCTATTTTATGTGACATTTGATTAACGTCATTATGGCATGTCTGTATTGATTGGAAAAATTGGAAATGGGGAAGGGGGGGGGGGGTAATATGAGTGTTGATGTTGACAACGTTATTTGCTCATATCACAAGGCGTGTATGGAAAAGGAATGTCAGGTTTTGTTGTATCATTCATTTCTCAATAACTGTATGTGGAAGGTCTACTAGTTAAATATTTTTTCAAAAATTAATGTCTGTATTGTAGCTGTACAGTGGTATCACTGTTAACATCAACACTTCGTGACCTATTCCATGCAGTAGAAGTTAACCAAAGCAAGCGTATATCATTCATGGGCAAAACTGTTTTCTTTAAAGCATCCAGAAATGTAACAAAATCCATTATATTTGGCCATATTGTGCACGTATGGATTCATTGGGCTCATAAAAGTCGTGTGTCCCCTTTTACAGTTATAGAAAGATATTAGTTGTTTGGAATTCTGTATTAAGCTAATAATATACCCTTAATTTTAATCTTTATGAATTGTACGTGAAAATAAAAATATTTATAGCGGTTTTCATTTTAAAAAAGTTAGACTTGGCAGATTCACAGGATTTTCGAACCTGACTTAATTCTTGATCCGCCCTTTTCTATGAACTTTTCAGCTGTAGATGTGCCATGAGTTAGTAATCCCTCTCCCTAAAAGACCCAAACAAACAGAAAAAAACAAAAGATGAAATAAGACAAGTTTAAATAAAGAAACAAAACAAAAACAACCAAAAACAACAACAAAAAAAAACCAACAAAAACAAAGCAAAAAAATACAAAAAACAAAACAAAAAACAAAAACAAAGAAAAACAAAAATTAAAAACAATAACAAAAAGGCAATTAAAAAAAACCAAAAAAAAAACGTTAAAGAAAAATTTAGAAATAGATAAATAAAACATAAAAAATGGAAAAGCTTTCTTAGAAAGGACTAAACTACATGACTTAAACTTGAGTAAACAGAATTTGATGACCTAATTTTCTAAGGATTTTTGAAAGAGTTTTCGTGCATAAATTTTCTTTAACTTTTCCAAGTTATTTTACAGTGACACGGTAGTATAATTTTTGTCAAGCTTCCTTCGCTTTTTTAAATAAAAGGTTTTTTGGATTTTTTTAATTGTTTTAGCGTAGTTACAAAATTTAGAAAAAAATCTACTTGAATTTCAGCTTTAAAAAAATCTACTTGTATTCGCTTTATCGCTGCGTTTTGTTTTTGTTTTGGTTATGAAGGGGGTTGACACGTTAAACGTCCGGCATTGGAGGGGCACTGGTACATGCAAGAAAATGTGAAAAAAGGGACATATATGAATTAGTGGGTTAGGAAGGGACATGAAGGAGAGAATGGTAGGAAAGAGAGGACCTAGAGTTGGGATAGATTGGCTCCCTCCACTCCCTTGTTGTTGTTTCTGGAATATCGGCCTCCACGTGTCTTTGTAGATAAACTTTAAATGTAGAAATTATATTCTAAATCCAAGTAGAATCTACAGTAACTTCTGTATTTATTCATACAAGTTCATATACTCAAGACAAGACCACCATCGTGGTTTTGTCCTTGGCTATATTTAATATTACTGATTGTTCGGATTTCGTTTGGTTTTATGCATTTTAGCATTTTTTTTTAAATTGTGGATTTCCTTTGTTTGGGATCTGGTGCTGCTGATGAGGAATGGACTTCCGAAATGACCATACGACTCATTGAATTTGTTGCATTTGGAGTTAACATATGTGTTATGGTCTCATGTTCATTTACTCCATATCCTTTCGTAATATATGTAGCATATCAACAGGACAAAAATTATCGTGTATATACATTTGCAGGCTGTCGCAAACTCTGTTGAAATGAATCACTTTTTGGCACTACCATGTATCATAAATTCCATGGAGTAACATTATAGCCGAACAATATATGATAAAACTACTACTTGGGCGTTTTTTTTATAATTCGTTTGTTATCAACTAATAATGTTATGTTTCAAATATAGCTGAAACCCGATTTTGATTTTAAAAAATAAAATGATGATGTTGTGGAGTAATGTGTAGAAAAACACTAATTTGAATTTCCAGCAAAACAAAACTTGGTCAGACTTTTGAAAAATTTCACTCCAAAACAGTTTAGAGATTAATTAGCTGTTTATATAAATATAGCTAGTATACCATCCGAAATTAAAGACAGCATGTGTTTTATTATACTTAACATCTTGACTGTATTACTACTTCAAGCAATGTCAATGACATCACTCTACAGTTAGAGCAGGCGGTATACTCGACAGATGGGTCGTATACTCAACAGAGGAGTGCAATACCAAAATACAACCCTTACCATTAACAAATCAAAATAAAGGAAATTCATGTGAAGTACAATATACAATGCTTGTAATACAAAAAATACCGAAAGTGCATAAAAAACAGTAAATTTCGTTATGCTGTACACGTGTTTCAAGGAGTAACCTCTCATCAGCAGCATTAAAATCAAATAATGTGGAAAGCCATAATCCAAAAGTAGTCAAAAAAGAAGTACTCATTTCCACAAATATCGAAATAGGAAGCCAAATCCAGGACATCTATCCAGTGCCATACACGAAAAGAAGCCTCAGTATTTTTAAGTAATTTGAATTTGATAAAAACAGTAAATTTCTATAACACGCAAGGTAAAATTTTCATGTCGGACAAGTCTGACTATCGGGCTGGTGAATACCCTCGGGGACCTCTGGCCCAACAGCAGTGGCATCGGTCCAATGGTTCAAAATACAAAAAATACCAAAATTGCATAAAAAAAACAGTAAATTTCGTTATGCTGTACACGTGTCTCAAGGAGTAACCTCTCATCAGCAGCATTAGAATCAAATAATGTGGAAAGCAATAATCCAAAAGTAGTCAAAAAGAAGTATTCATTTCCAAAAATATCGAAATAGGAAGCCAAATCCAGTACCAAGGCAATACACGAAATTTTATGATTGTTGACGATTTTGCATCCATGGGTTAAGTAACATCGAAGTGACCTTGTTTGACAATTAGCAATGCATTCCTATCAAACCGGTATTAAGGATCGTCTTGAACCTACTATGATGTATGAACAAAGCTCATGAAGTCCTCATTGTGACTTCAAGATGAAGAACAACAATAACAGCGTTGTTCCATCACTAGATTTTGTCATGTTTTTGTAGAAACTTTGTCTGATGCGCATTTTCTCCATATCCTTTCATTGATAATTGTATTGAGTTAATACTTATTATGTTGATTTAGACCCGGAATAAATTCAATTCAGATATAATTTACTATTTGGTGATAATTCGGGCCTATTCAAATCTACTGAAATCGTGAGATAGCTAATTTTTACGTTTGGGACATCATTTTGATAGCAAGGGGCCATGGATGAAAGGAATTGCATCAGAAGTAGAGAAAATTATTTTTGACACCCCCCAGTAATATTATTCATATTGGTGTTTTTCTCACCCATGAATGTTCAATCTTACCCACTACATTCTTTGTGAGAACATTTACACATATACATACGTTTTTATTAAAATAAGTGTTTTCAAACCTTTACACTATATTAGAGGATTCTGAAATTGAAACAAGTATTGTTTCAAGTCAATTTCAATCTGATTCCAAGTCAAATTAAAAAGAAGGATTTGGTGCACAGTATATCCTTGACTTGTATAGTGTACTTCTTTTCTTTTCTTATATTTTTCACGTTGTGAGTATTTCTTGACATTTTGAAAATTCGATGTTCTTATAACGTACGAGATGTTGAATTTTGATTGCAGTTCCACATTCCAACATAAACGGAACTACATTATGTTATTCATGTGATATGACAAGAGATGCAAAGAAATGCCACAAGGTCACTTACTGCGAGCCAAACGAGGTTAGTTTATATTTATATTAAAATTTCAGTCTTCCATCTCATTTCGTTGACCAAATTACCTGCTTACCACCTTGTTCTTGTAAATTACTTAATATGAAAAAGAAAGGGAATGGGGTAAATGTCAAGGAGACAACATCCCATATCCAGGTTGAAACGACCCAAAACAAAACAGCTAGGGGTCACCATGTGGTCTTCAACACAGTGAGGAACCTCACACCATATAGTAAGCCCAAAATGGCCCCGAAAGGTAAAAAAGTGAATAAATCAATGGAAACAAACCACATCCAATAACCCAAATATCAAGAAACTAAAATTTTATAAGAAGACAAGGACAAGCCAATGACCAACATATTCCTGACTTGGGACAGGCGCAAAAATTGCGGTGGGGTTAAACTCGTTTTCTTGGATCCAAACCCTCCCCCTATGTGTGGTGAATGGCTAAAAATAAATACACAAAAAGACTCACAGTAAAAATCAAACTAGAAAAAAGTCCAACTTATCAAGACGAGTACCCTTACAAGTACATAAAACATGAAGACAATACACACAGGTACTGTCCGGACAAATGTTCGCAGTGTCTGACAGCAAGCTAAGGACATAATTTCCGTGGACTATGATATCAAGCCTTCTTACATATGAAATTTCAATTGAAATACTTTTAAATAGATTTGGTATAACAACATCATCAGTTATGAAAGAAGAACATAATATTGTGAATGCCAAATACTGCCGATATGAAAAATTGTTTAAATTTAGTTATGGTGTAAAGCATTTAGGAGATGATCAAAATTTTTGCCAACAAAAACCAGAAGTAAAGATTTAAGTATGACTTTGTTGACAATTTGTTCCTTTATAACATAATACCGAAGTTGCTGTTTTACTGTTTCGTAAGTTTTACATTACTAGCTGTATAGAACTTGTGATTTTTTTCAAAGACTTCAATTAACTATCATTTAATAAATCTGAAATTTTTCTGTACCTACGATCATTCATTACTTAATCATCTTTTCTTGTTCCTCTGACAATCGGGAATTTAAATTCAATACATCGACAAACGAATACCGAAGCAAAAAAGAGGAAAGGGGGGATTCTAAAATCAAAAATAAAAAATCACGGCAATTCACATCCAACACGAATTGAGACAATAACAAATAAACAAAAATGAACAAAAAAAGCCACATAATTAAAGCACTGAAAGTGTGAACCATTTCTAAACATTAGATAGCATCAGATGCTCCGAAAGAGTAAACTACTCCAATTGATTTTAACCACATACTCATGACTTGTAACTGACTTATTCTAATTGCAATATTCCTAAGTGTTTATGTTTATTAAATCATTATGTCTACTGAAATACAATTAAATTTATTAATAAGTAATATATACAGAAGCAAAACTTAGATGCCAATATTCATACATTTTTCAATCTATCAACGCAAAGAGAAAAAATATCAGCTGAAAACAGTGTTTCAAAGCAAGAATGTGCACCCAGAAGTTTCTTGTCCCAGTGTTTAGTGGTTGTTATCTTGACAAGCTTATACTTACTGAATGAATAACGAAATACCGAAGTTACCGCTTTAAAATTAAGCAATCAAATTGAGGATTTACAATTTGTAAATTTCAAAGATACACAATTACGGGATTGTGCACATTTTGACCGGAAATGGGATTAACGACAGGGGAAGATTTCAGGGTACACACACTTCTAAACAATGTTAATGGAATTCTGTATTACACTACCCGTATACCTGTAATTTTTACACATAATAACAAATGGTATGTGCAAATGTAATATTAATAGCATTTTCATGAAGAAGATGACCCCAAAAAATCCGCTCTACGGAAACCATTCTATTTTCAGGATTTACGCCTCCTTTCTAAAAGCATGGCTACACCACTGAACAGTTCAACAAGAGGAAAGCTGTCAATGTGACAGCAAACCGGGTTTTCTTTTACATGAACATATCTTACACATGGGTTGACCCTGAATATTTGAAATGTACTTATAATTTTCGTTAATTTTCAATGTTAAACTTTCCACCAAAGTAGCCTATTTCTGAAAGTTCACCAACTTGGATTTTAATCAAAAAGGAAAATAAAAGTAATGTGCACACCTCTGATACAGGTACAAATGATTTGCATTATAAAAACGTCCAGTCTATTAAACTGTAGATTTGTTCTGGACAAATGGGACACCCTATTGGTAAATATTTGACCTAAAAATGACCAAGTTCAAAAACTGGTGATTTTGACATTATCAATCAAAAATCAAAACCATACCATGCACACCTTTGATATATGTACAATTGATCTGCAAATTAAAAAACTTCCTATCTCAAATACTGTAGGAGATTTGCTCCGGACAAAAGGGTACCCTATTGTAAAAATTTGACATTAAAATGTCTTACTATGAGATATAGCCAAAGCTCATTGTTGAAGGCTCATGGTGACTTCAAGATGAAGAACAACAATAAAAGCGTTGTTCCATTGCTTTTTACCATGTATTTGTAGAGACTTTGTCTCGTGTGCATTTACTCAATATCCCTTCATTGCTTAACTGATATTTTTTTTTACATAAACTATCAAAAATCAAAATCAAAGTACCATGCAAACCTTTGATATATGTATAACTGATCAAAAATCAAAATCAAAGTACTATCCACACCTTTGATATATGTACAATTGATCTGCAAAATAAAAGCTTCCTATCTCAAATACTGTAGGAGATTTGCTCCGGACAAAGGGGGTACCCTATTGTTACAAATTTGACGTAAAAATGACTAAGTTCAACAACTGATATTTTTCACAAAAAATTATCAAAAATCAAAATCAAAGAACCATGCTCACCTTTATATATGTACAATTGATCTGCAAAATAAAAACTTCCTATCTCAAATGCTGTAGGAGATTTGCTCCGGACAAAGGGGGTACCCTATTACTAAAAAATTGACGTACAAATGACTAAGTTCAACAACTAATATTTTTGATATAAATCTTAAAAAATCAAAATCAAAGTACCATGCACACCTTTGATATATAAACGATTGATTTGCAAAATAAAAACTTCCTGTCTCAAATACTGTAGGAGATTTGCTCCGGACATATGATGTACCCATTTGGCAGCCGCCCGCCCGCCCGCCCGCCAGCCCGCCGCCCGCCATT
>MJUU01055809.1:11233-28881 GCA_002080025.1 Modiolus philippinarum
TTCTCTCACTAGTGACGAGAAACATTTTTATCACATCGGTCAGGCGTTGGTTAAATTTGCTAGAAATTAGAGAAACATTTGTCTTTGTCTCAATTAGGCAACAAACGTTTGATTTTCTTTGGATCTATTGAGTTTTGCTCCACAAATATAAATTGGATATTCAGTAAATGTACAAGTCAGAGATAAAATCAAATGTAGACATTGTCGGACTAGGATTCTTTTATTGTCGTACTTCATTTTATGTTAAGGACAGTAGAATGAATTTAAACTTAGATATCTTTATGTTCCCTATTGTGAAATAAGTCCGACTTTTCCTTCAACTAGCAGAGAACGCGCTTTACAGCTCAGTAAACAGATCCCTTCAAAGTCGATCCTAAAATTCACGCGACTTTAAAGGGATCAGTTTACTGAGCTGTAAAGCGCGTTCTCCTTTAGTTGAAAGAAAAGCCGGACTTCAAATGCCCCTTGTTAAGTCTGGCTAAAATATTGAGGACGATTAAAGGCAATTTTTTTTCTAAAAGTAAAAAATCGGTCATGCAGTATAAATGCTCAAATACATAAAAAATACATTCAAAAATAACTCTTACATGTTTAATTTCAAGAATGGTTTGGTAAAAAAGGTAATATTCCCTGTCCCCATCATTGGTAATCCAGTCACACCTCACTGTCATAGTAACTCCACCCATCTTTAAGGTATTTTAATTTAATTATCATATTCTCATCCTGAATATATCTGGAATATTTAATTCAAATTTCACATTAAAAGAATAAAAAGATATCACATTTGCATAACAAATAACACCATTTTAAAAAAATGCATCCAAATTAGAAAAATATAATAGTTGAGTGAAAATATTGCATTTGAATGTCAAGTTATGTCATCTGAATAACATGTATTGTATTTAAATGAAAATATACTCATTATATGACAAAAATATTGTATTTAAAAGACATATTTTATCATTTGAATAACAAATGATGCTCAAAAATGAAAACAAATATACAAACTAAATGTAAAAATATTGCATTCAAATCACAAATTATATCATTGGAATAACAAATATTGCATTAAAAAACAAAGCAATTATATAAAAAAATATCGCATTTAAGTAGTAAAACATATATATGGAGATTATTATATGGCATTCTCCATATCATATCTCATATCATCCCGAGACATCCATATTAGCCCAAGGGCCGAAGGCCAGAGGGCTAATATGGGTCGAGGGATGATATGGGATATAATATGAAAAATGTCATATTATAAACTTTTTATCATATACTTCAACAATTGACAAGTTTTACTCTTCTTTATTTCATATAAAAATGAAATCGTGGAAAACAATTATTCATCATTAAAATGTTTGTCATTTAGTCATTGTCGTTTTTAACGGAATTTGTTTCAAAGGGGGCATTTTGGTTTCAATTTGGACATCATTTATCATATTAAACAAACCCATTGTATAACACTCTCTATTTACTAAAATGAAACAGTAAAATGTTGAGTTATGAGTATAGCCAAGGAAAAAAAGCTTTTGCACCTCACATTTTTTCTTTCGTGTGTGTTTTACATTCCAACAGATTGTTCCCTCTTGCTGTCTTGTTTTTCTCATTCAAGAAATAATGTTTTCTTTTTTTTTCAAACGGAAAAGAAATAGTCCATGGGCTGGAATAACACACCGTGCACCCCCCCCCCCCCATGCACCTCCCCCCCACTTCCGAACCACAGCCATTTTTTTAAGTCCGCATACATCCCTGAACATGTTAACACGAGCATAACCTGCACGCACTTGTGGAATTTGGCCCATTTTTAGACCCACCTACCGAAATTTTGGAAAATTTGGTTTTTCTTTCAAATTTTTCTTTCAGTTGCTTCAAAACGTTGACAAAATACTTTCAAGTTATAAAAAAAAGAGGTATGAAATGATTGCTTATTGTATGAGCTTTACAAAGAACCCAAGTTTTCACAATTTCTATGCCCAATACGTTCCGTAGCGCAACTAAACGTACCCCTACCCAAATGAAATATTGACGAAAAAACTTATATTTTCATTGAAATTGCGTAAGTTTGATGGTCTAGAGAACCCGAAGTGCATCTCAATTCCCGGTTCTGAAAATTGTTTTTAGCTTTTCAATCTATTTTCTTCAATATAAAACATGTTAAGATAATGTAAACATATTTAAAAGGATCAAAATTTTATTTTCAAATATACCAAATACAAGGACCTTTGAATAATTTCGTTTTTGAATAAGTTTTGTCTTTCTTTTGACTAATATTGTTTTAGTAAACAAATTTTATTTAAAATAGGTATCAAATGAAAGCTTATTATATTAGCTTTACAACCATAACAAATAATGGCTGTTTTGGTTATATATACATCATATATCAATAAAACTTATCCCTACCCCAACAAATCTACTCTAAAATTGTCAATTTTTTGTCTATTTTCGCATAAAAATAGCTAGAAGACGCAAAATGTATGTTGTACAGCACAATGTTGAATAATTTATATTATGATTTTATATTTTAACAGCCATTTGTAGACTAAAACTCAATATTTCGCCCGAAATTGGTGAAAAATGGGAAATTCGTGTTTAAACCGAAATGCTATTCATAGTTTTAGCCAATGAGAAACGAGAAACGGAATTTAACGTTCATCCAATCAGAAACGGAAAACGGTATTCAGAATTTTAATTAAACCAATCAAAATCGTTTATTCTGTTTATCGCTTATAATTCTCTTTTTTTTCTATTCAACTCTTGAATTTTTATTAATTATATGCATATTGATATTATAAGTTGCTTATTTACTGTGAGGTATAATTCTCAAACAGAACTTTAAACAGAGTACACGTCAAGTTATATGAAAATAAAAATCTTTGCTCCAGAGATTTGTTAAATTGAATATTTTTTTTTTAAATTAAATCTAAAACGGCCATATTCACAACTTTTAACTGGGTCGAGATCGAATCCTCCCATGACCCGCGAATCTGATATCCATTCACACTCCAAAAGTGTCACAGGCACAACCCATTAGCGATTTACAGAATAAACGATTTTGATTGGTTTAATTAAACTCTGAATACCGTTTTCCGTTTCTGATTGGATGAACGTAAAATATCAAATAGCGATTTTCTTTTCTCGTTTCTCATTGGCTAGAACTATGAATAGCGTTTTCTGTTTAAACACGAATTTCCGAAACCGATCGGAAACTAGGGGTTTTCGTACGAAAACCATAGTTTCCGTTCAATTTTGATCGGAAACTAGGGGTTTTCGGCGAAATACTATGTATACCGATCGGAAACCCCTAGCTTACGTGTGGTATACCTGGTATTTCGCACGAAAACCCCTAGTTTTCGTTCGAAATACTAGGTATATCGCATTTTTGTTACTATTGCGTGCCATAGTCCACTGGTATATCGTTATATATGCCAAATCTGGAGGATATTTCTGCAACTATGCCAATCAATTGTACCAAGCGACACAATTGGTGTCTTGAAACATTGCTGAGAAAAACAAGAAGTGTTTAATGTGACTCTGATTACAGAAAATCTTACCCCTACCCCTACAAATTTTCCCTGAAATTGTCAATTCTTTGTCTATGTTCACATTAAAATAACCAGAACACGCCAAACATGTGTTGAATATGACAATAATGCATGAAGTACATCAGAATGTGGTATTTCAACAGCCATTGATCGACTAAAACTCAATATTTCTCCCAATATTGATGAAAAATGGGAATTTTCAACATTTCAGATTTGTCCGTATTTCATCGTTAAATCGCAATATATGTCAAATGTGTAGAATATATCTGCAGATATGCCATTTAATTGTTCTAAGCAATACATGCATAAATTGTCTTCAAATATTGTTTAGAAAAACAAGGGGTGTTTAATGTGAATTAAATACCAAAAAACTTACCCCAACCCCATCACATTTCCCCAAAAATTGTCAATTTTTTTTTCTATGTTGGGATAAAAATAACCACCACACACAATAAGAGCTGTTTTTGGCCCAAATTTCAGGATTTTTTTTTCTTCCGATAATCGCTTATATAGTATATGTTTCCAATGCACCAATCCGCAAAGAACGTTTTGCATACACATTTTTCTATCTCCATGGTTACATTATCTTATTTTTATTTATTTATTTATTTTTATTGCATTTAGTCGGATTAAATTATATTTGGTTTATATCAGACACAATGTTAAAACTTAGAATGAATAAATTTTATTGGATAAATAATTCAAATTCTACGTGCCATCCTGTATTTATTAAGAGTGAAAACCCTAAGTTTATTATTATTATTGTAACATTTGTTTCCATAGCAACAGTTAATAAGGATATTTCAGTAGAGCAAGCAATGAGACATCTTTTTTTTATATCATATACCCCATTTACGCCTGTTGTGTATAATCTCTCTTAGGTGTCATAAAAACTCTCATATATACGGGTATATTCTTCAGGAGTGTTACATGAAATCGTGTATGCTGTAAATAGCACGAATTTTGCGCGCTTTTTCCTTCTTTTCAACGGTGTTTGCTGGAGAAATGTGAAGTGATAAATATTAAAAGTCATATAGACATGAAGAGGATATCGTATAGATAATTCCCTGAGAAAAATATGAACATTTGAGATGGGGCCAAATTTGGCCCTTATAGTCCCTACCCCTTTTGAGTTGCATATAACAAAGTTGCACAAATACTATCATAATTTGGTATTTCAAATCCCAGTTGTCAGCTTATACTCAATACTTTGTCCAAAATTGGAAAATGGAAATTTTTAGCATTTCAGATTTGTCCAAAATTCTTTTTTAAATCGTTATATGTGGCAAATCTGGAGGATTTATCTGCAGATATTCCAATTTATTGTCTTAACCGATTCATATGTTATCTAAAAACACTGTTTAGAAAAACAAGGAGTGTTCAATTTTACTCTAAATACTGAAAATCTTACCCCTACTCCAACAAACAACTTAAAAATCTCCAAAATATGACTGTCTGTACATATAAATGAACAAAGCATACTAATGTTTTACTTTCTTTGAAAAAGATGCATATAGCACAAATAAGATCATGCGCCCGCTTTATGGGCAGTTATTCCCCGAGGGTATTCACAAGCCCAGTAGTCAGTACTTCGGTGCTGACCCGAAAGCCGATTTCATTTTGAACCTCACAATATCTAAATTTTTGTTAAATTTTTATGTTGTTGAAAACTAAGGAGTATCTCCCTCATGCAAAGCTCTGTCCTTAGCTTATTTTGGCTTTACATTTAGATCATATTGGGTATTTGTTCTCTATCAGCTTTTTAACATATTTGATTTTATGGTCTTCCAAACGTTTAGATTTTATCTGCACTGAAGAGACATAAGTTGTCGAAATGCGCATATGCAGAAAATAAATTCACAGTAACTTCGGTATATAGTTATTTGATACATCATAATATGTAATTTTGACACCAAAATATGGGTAAAATTTAATATTTTGGACGATTATCGTGAAAAATGGGAATTTTCAGTATTTCAGAATTTTTCGAAATTCAAAGTTAAATCGCTGAATAACTGCCCATAAAGCGAGCGCATGATATTATTTGTGCTATATATGGGAGGCTCTGTGTGTTTTGGTGTTTGAAAATGATATGTCATTGGACCTTTATACAATGTTTAAGCTTTTCAAGCTGAATTAAATGAAATAAATTGTGTTGAATATGTGTGGTAAGAGGTATTATTTTTGTAATTTATGAAACTGTAGTAAGTCTAAAAGGCTTAAAAGCATACTTTCTAATTACTAAGATATGATGAAACGATATTCAATCAACATTTTCAAGTTATATATCAATTTCATGAAGTATTTGCATCTCAATGTCAAAACAGCAGAAATTCTTAAAACACGGAAAATTCCCATTTTTCATACAATTTCGGACAGAAGAGTCGAAAAGAGACCTTTTGAAAAGTTTTAATCTACTTAAATGATTTTCTGCATGTCAGTTTTAGTGAAATACACGCTAGAATTCCCATTAAACATTATCTTTTTATCATTTAGAGCTTGAATATTTCAAATTTTCTCTTATTTTTTAGGGGGAGGGGTGCTAATGTTGACATTTATGAACCTACAATACGTCTGAAACTAAATTTTTTGCGTACAATTTGTTGCTAACATATCATTTATTATTATTGCATCGGCAATTATTAAATATATATTCAGATTTTTACGACCCTTAAGTCAAAAAGTCGAAATAATGAAAAATCTAAAATTCCGAAAAAAAAATCCATTTTTTCAAAAATTTTTTAACGAGAATCAAACTTTTATGGAGTTTAAGGGTTTTATTTTTCAACATTGTATCACAACTGATAAGTTAGGCATAAAAACTAGATTAAATTACGAGGGTTGTTTATCTGAAAGGAATTGACAGCCTAAAATCGACATTTTCGCAAATTTTTTGCAGGGGTAGGGGTAGATTTTTTGCACCCCCAGATCATAAAATGGGCGTAAAGTACCCAAACTTGTGTTTATTGTAATGCATATTGAATTAGCTTTAATTTGATACCAAATTCCAGTACATATTACTTATCTGTAAAATATTATGGAGCTTAAAAGATGAAACTTAGGTTAAAACGAAAATACAATAATTTTTCGGGTGTACAATGTACTATAAAAGTGGCCCTATACTGTCTATGCGTGCAGGTTATGTTCGTGTTAAAATGTTTTATTTTGAAGAGGGGACATAGAAGGACTGAAAAAAACCGGTCTAGTTCGGAAGTTGGGGGATGCACGGAAAGTGTTTCCAGCCCACGGACTAAAAGGTATCATACCACCAAAAGGAAATTCTTCCGCCAAAGGTTGTATGTTAAAATAGTACTTATCAATGGAGTATGAATATTTCTATGGGATGATTGAAATAGTTCTGTATCCAATGTAATTAACCTGCATACTGTTTGAAAGCTGAACATCTTAGGTACCCAAAAAAATCCTTATTTTATTCTTATCAGTTGTAATAAATTTGTTTTGGTAAAAACAATGACATGAACATTTCACGGGTTGGCAGTGAAAGTGAAAGTTGATTTTTGATAGTAGTATACTTCCGGTGGAGTGCATATTCTTATATGCAATGAAAGTTGTCCTCAAAATTTTTGTGGAAGCTCATTATATATCTAATTAATTAGGTAAGTTTCGCTTTATTTGAAACGACAGTAAATGTGCTTTGGTTCTCAGAAAATGACCAATTTAACAAAGACAAATAGGGAAAATCAACGGTGGTATGATACCTTTAATAAAAGTTAATGGGAATATATCTCCGACCATTAAATGTAAGCACATTTGTACCGAAAGTTGTAAATAAATTGCTTTATGATATTTTACACAAGATCATGCAAATGAGGTGGTTTCGTCATAGCTTATACATATGTGTGATAAACACTTCCATTTATTGTCAAATCTTATTTTTGGAAAAGGGTCCTGGAAAATTCATTCAAGGTTAACTTCTTGGTTAAACTGGTATTCTCTTCACAAAACAACAAGGGTATTTTTTCATAACAACGCGGGTCATTAGCCGGAACAACTACAATGTACACAATAGTAAGAAGCCTATGACGGTGAAAACTAAAATAAACAAAAAAATTGCTTGTTTCCAGTAAATAGATAAATTGATTTATAACTTGAGTCGGTAAAATTATACTGAAATATGTGAATCTCTGTTTATTCCATGAATTGGAAAATCGTCAGTCGTCATTTTGAAAAATCAATATTTTACCCCATGCAATATGGATTTCATATTACACGCCCGTGTAATACGGATTTCATATTACACTCCCTGAAGATATGACTGGCTTAATACTTTCTATATGACATATGCAAAAAGACACATATCTTGAGTAATTATATGATAACATATGAATAACAAATAAAATAATTACCAATTGAATAAAAAAATATTGCATTTGAAAGATAAAATATACCACTTGAATAAGAAAAATTGCATTTAAATGAAAAATATACCAATAGAGCATAAAATATTGCTTTCTATGAAAAATATAAAATCTTAACAACCTATATCTTCCCTTATCAAACAAAGATATTTATTCATATTTGCTTTTGTACATTGCCACTAGATATTAATACGAACAAAACCAACCCAATCGATAGACAGTTTGTTTCTGAGTTTATGGTACATGTAATTAGGACATGATATAAAATAGTGTTTCGATCCGGTTCCGGAGTTTAAAATGCATAAAACCAAACGAAATCCGAATAATCAGTAAAATCAAATATGAATGAATTCTTTTATCTTTTTTTTTCGTAGCGATTGCGACAACAGGCTTTATTATACCATAGGGAAACGGAACGTGTATGTGTATCCATAAACCAGCTTATCCTTACCGCTAGTCTAGATGTAACACCCAAATTATCTATAGGCATGCATCTGTACAATAGATAAACAAATAAAGGGAAATGTAGTAAATGTGCATGGGACAAAATCCCTAAAGATACATGGTAGCATTAAGCAAATGGAACAACGCTTTCATTATTGTTCTTCACTTTGAAGTCAACATGAGGCTTTCAACAAAGAGCAAACACACCTACCTCATAGTAATTTCAGACGGCCCAAAGCACCGGTTTGAACGGAATTCACTTAGGTGCTCCATCGAAGAATTCTGTACGCAAATTTTGTTGATTTCATTGAATGAATACATAATGAGGACATGGTGCATGAAGACACACGTTAAGTTTCGTACTTAAATTACAACCCATATTTCTTCAACTGCAAAGTTACAAATAGATTCATGATTGCACGTAGGTGCACGGCAATGTTAAGTTTTATTTGGTTTTCTGCAGTCTTTTTTTTTTAAATTTCCGTCGTTGGTCATCTTTATTAGTGGTCAACGCATCGTAAATGGTGAATGAAAGGATATAATTAGTAACTCTAAATAATTTTGAATATTTTTTTTTTAGCTCCTAATAGAACTGGTAAATGCGAAGACAAAAAATTCCGGAAGTGGACAATATGTAATTATTTAATGATATTAATTTACCTTTACATCAAATTTAAGGAAATTAAAAAAAAATTTCTTATCGTTGAAGCAGATAAATATAGATTACATCATAAGATCCCGTTCATGACCATATTTTATTCACTAGAAATAGTTAAATTTTAAAATTTGAAGTGCGATGCTTTGCTTTTTTAAAATTTAACTATCGAGAATGGAAAAAATATGGTTACTGTTAATCTGCATAAAGTGGTATAATATTTTTCTCTAGTGATAAATGATAAAGACAGAGAATAGTATTCCGAAAAGATTTGGCGGGAAATAGCACGGGACTTTATTCATCATATGTTGAATATGAAAATATATCTTATGGGTCGAAACTGGTTTAAACTTGACATATCATTAGAGAAAAATATTTTTATATAGTTAAATTCATGTAATCAGATATTAGAAAATGGATAACAGGAAACACCTACAATGGCTGAAAATTATAATTACATGCAGCAATTTGAACATTTATTTTTTTTTTCGTTGGGGTACCTAATTCACTTGCTAAAAGTTTAACAACACTACATCAGTGTAACCTTTTTGTCATGGATGTGGGGTCGTTTTAAATAGATAATATATATTTTATAACAACCTCCTAAGCTATTGTAATAACAAATGTTCGATAAATATAGTCTCTAACATTGTTTCCAGTTTATTACGTATATTTCTCACATCGAGATAGTTAAATTTTCACATTTTAAAGTTCGAGGTTTACCCGAGAACTTTAAAATGTGAAAATTTAACTATGGAGATGTAATGACTTATCGTAACAAACCAGAAAACAATGTTAGACATTGTTATTCTAATTTCTACTCAATTTATTTGAAGTAAAGAAATCTCCGTAGTCTCGAATCTCAAGTAGACCTCCATTTTGTTTCTATCATTGTTGCTATGTGTATCATTGCGCCATTCATCGAAAAGGGTGTTGAATATAATATTTTTGATAAAAATGTCATATAATTAATAAAAATGCAAAAAAAGTTGCGCTAGACAATGATTCAGGTGTTAATTTCATCAACATCCGGTTGCACTATTTCTAGAAACTGACACGAAACATTTACATGATTGACCAATCGCAAACTGAGATCAAATAATAACCATGTTGATTATTATTACGATAACCTATTAGTCAGGAGGTGTTTATATTTGCTAGAAATTAGAGAAGAAGTATTAACAGCGAGCTAAAACATGATTTTTTTAATTATTAAAAAAAAAAACAACATACAAAAAGTTACAGTAAATTCAGTTTTTTGCATGATGGCAATTTCGATAATTTATGTCTTTCAGTGCAGATTAAATCAAAATAGTGGGATGTGCATAAAGAAAAATAAGTGATCTGTGAGCCCATGCTCACTAGAAATACCCCTCTATCAGCTAATAATTATTCTATAATGCTACAATTGTCAAAAAAGACTAAGTCGGTAAACAGAAAGTAATTACCCGAATGGTCCAAAAACGCATCCAACATTAGGCATGACTATACAAAGCTTGTGACAAAATTTATATGTATATGTATGCTCTTTATTTTTCTTAGATATGGTGTACTTGTACATGAGATAATATCTCATGTGTACACTTTCTTCACTTACTATTATCTAAATTTCTGTAAATTCTAAAACCTAAGGATTGACTCCCTCCATCGTAGTTTTGTGATATTACTGATTATTCGGATTTCGTTTGGTTTTATGCATTTTAAACATTTTTTGAAATTATGGATTTCCTTTGTTTGGGTTCTAGTGCTGCTGGTGAGGAATTAATTTCCGAAATGGCCATACACCTCATTAAAATTATTGCAGTTTGGGTTAGCATATGTGTTATGGTCTCATGTTCATTTACTCCATATCCTTTCGTAAAATATTTAATACAGGAGTTTGTCTTTTATTGCAGTGTGGAGTTGGTAAAACAATTCCCGGTGGTAGAGATGTATGCTCTTTATTTTTCTTAGATATGGTGTACTTGTACATGAGATAATATCTCATGTGTACACTTTCTTCAATTACTATTATCTAAATTTTTGTAAATTCTAAAACCTAAGGATTGACTCCCTCCATCGTAGTTTTGTCCTTAGCTATATTTGATATTACTGATTATTCGGATTTCGTTTGGTTTTATGCATTTTAAACATCACACTAACGCCTCAGACCAAATATCAAATCATTACTACATACACAAGCTGATAAATCCTTGACGAAAAATTTCAATGTATGGCTATAATGGAAAAAATCAAAGTTATCGGCAAACAGGAAGTAGATGAGTGACAGACTTGAAAAGGGGAGACACGGTACAACTTATCACACTAAAGCCTAAGACTAAATATCAAATCATTACTACATACAAAAGCTGAAAAATCCTTGACGAAAAATGTCAATTTATGGCTATAATGGAAAAAATCAAAGTTATCGGCAAACAGGAAGTAGATGAGTGACATACTTGAAAAGGGGAGATACAGTACAACTCATCACACTAAAACCTCAGACCAAATATCAAATCATTACTACAAACACAACCTTGATGAATAATGTTACAAGTGTCAAAATTGACCAAGTCGGTAAACAGGAAGTAGTATCCCCACAGGTCAGAAAACGCATCCCACAATATGGCATGACCATGCAAAGCTTCTGACAAAATTTCAGCATTGTATCATTTACCATTACAGAGAAAACTTTGACGAAAATTCACTCTATATAATGCTACAAGTGTCAAAATTGACCAAAGTCGGTAATCTGATTGGTCCAAAAATGCATCCCACAACATGGCATGAGTATACAAAGCTTGTGACAAAATTTCAGATCCGTGCCTTTTACCATTGCTGAGATAAATGCAACGAAAATGTGTTACGGACGGAGCCACATACACACGCACTCACACACTCACACACAGACTGAAAACAGTATACCCCCTTTCCCCGATGGGGAGCGGGGGTATAATAAGTTAAAATTAATTTAAAAAAAAGAAATAACTAATTAAATCCAAAGCAAAAATGTGTCTTTAATTTGTATTCATTTAAATTATAGGTTCAATATAATTGGTACACGAGTTGGTACATGAAGATGAGGAATAGAATTTTTGTCCGTTTCGAATTTGGCTTACATATTCTACTTTAAAAGTAGATCAGCTAAGAAAAACTCAAGAAAAATGGTAAGACACTTAAAAAATTTTTTTGTCAAAGAAGGAAGAGGTCATACAAAAACAAAACCATTATCACCCATATGTAATTAAATCTACAAGCAATGTCTAGTCACATTGAAAAGCATGAAGTATAGTGTAAATTTGATACAAAAACTGATAATGCTTTAGTGTTCTTTGAGATGGTGTTAAGCACTGTACTTTTCTTCAACACCGGTGGACCAGCCCATGAAAAGAGAGTATCACGGTAATGCACCTTCCGGGCTACTTGTTTGCCAAAATAAAGGAAAATTTGGGAATTTGCTTCAGAAGAATTACACACGGTGAAAGGCTCCATTTAGATCTATAAATAACTTGCTAAGGGAAAAGTCATTTTTTGCTTCCATGCGTTATGTGCAGACGACTGCAGCAATTTTTAGCATTAATTTTGAAAGTTTTTCTGTATAAATGGCAACCAAAGGAAAAGTTTAATTCAAAACGTTTCTTGTTGGGCACAATGCAAACATTTTCACTTTTAAAAGAATATTTGACAGATTAAAAGTTACCTCCTTAACATATAATGCAAAAAATAAAAGAAGACGAACAGCTCTTCGTGGTGCACTTACGCTTATCTCGAGGTCCCATATAGAATTCACAGGCAATTCATATTTTTTTATTAAGTCCGTATCTGCCTAAGCAACAAATAGCCATGGCATGCTAGTTTTCTGTCTTTTTCTCTAATCACCATGAGGCATAAAAACATTGTTTGAAAAGTAGATATGCTTTATGGTGTTTTGTCTTCTTGCAGACGGCTGTTCGGAGTATAGATCATAACGGTAATGGACACAATATGTGGAGGATAGTTGTCATTGTATCAGCTTTAGTCGTTTATATTATTACGGTTGTTTTAATAACTCTTGCCTGGGTAGGAAATAACGGTAAGTCATTGGAAATAACGGTAAGTCATTGGAAATAACGGTAAGTCATAGGAAATAACGGTAAGTCATATGAAATAACGGTTAGTCAAAGGAAACAACGGTTATTCATAGGAAATAACGGTATGTCATAGAAAATAACGGTTGGTCATATGAAACAACGGCAGGTCATAGGAAACAACGGTAAGTCATGGAAAATCAAGGTAAATCATAGAAAATAACGGTAAAACATAGGAAATAACGGTAATTCATTGGAAATAACGGTAAGTCATAGGAAATAACGTTCAGTCAAAGGAATACCGGTAAGTCATAAGAAATAACGGTAAGTCATAGGAAATAACGGTAAGTCATAGGAAACAACAGTAAGTCCTAGGAAATAACAGTAAGCCATAGGAAATAACGGTAAGTCATAGGAAATAACGATAAATCATAGGAAACAACGGTAATTGATAGGAAATAAATGTTAGTCCTAGGAAATAATAGTAAGTCAAAGGAAACAAGGGAACTGGAAGTCATAGGAAACAACGGTTAGTCATAGTAAACAACTGTTAGTCATAGGAAACAACTGTAAAACATAGGAAACAACGGTGGTCATAGGAAACAACGGTAAGTCATAGGAAATAACGGTAATTCATCGGATTTAACGGTAAGTCATAGGAAATAACGGTAAGTCATAGGAAACAACGGTAAGTCATAAGAAATAACGGTTAGTCATAGGAAATAACGGTTAGTCATTGGAAATAACCGTAAGTCATAGGAAATAACGATTAGTCATAGGAAATAACGATTAGTCATAGGAAATAACGGTAAGTAATAGGAAATAACGGTAAGTCATAGGAAATAATGGTAAGTCACTCTGATTTTTGTCACGTGGCAGGAGGCTGTTATCATTATGAGTTATATTATTTTCCTATCCTTTTTCCAACAAGGCTAATGAATTGAAAAGCCAATACAACACAATGTAGACACAATATATCTTGTAAAAGAGAAATATTTCTTTCAAAGGGTATTCTGGAGAACAATGAAAACATAGTTAATTTTGGTTATCGATTAATATTTTTTTTTATAAATCTTATAAATTCAGTCCTTATCTTTGGCTATTAAAACGTACTGTAAGATGCTAAGATACGTAAATCATAATTCAGAGATAACCTGACCATTAACCTGACGCGGAACCTGACCAAGAACTGATCTGGTCCCTGAAAAGACCGAATGCACAGTTGAAACATTTCATATAGGTTTAATTACGTTTACTATAACACAGCGGGGCTCAGATATGGGCGTAGGCTAATCCATGATTTAAATGACTATTATACGACAAATGTTCTATTGAGGAAACACATATTTGACAATCATACAGTGAAAACAATAAAGCATAAAGCTTAATAAGTCCAAGCGTTGTGTATGCGAACATGCACTATTGTCTAAAGACCGAATTAATCCATAATTAAGTCTTAAAGCGTAAAGCTTATAGTGTAGATATCAAAGTCTAAAGCCTAAAGCCTAAAAAACGCCCAAGTTAAAGTTAACGTCTATTATATAGTCTTGGGACTTCTTAATATAAAGTTCACATCATCAGGTAGCTTCAGGAAACATCGGGTTTTATCCATCTGTTGGTATTGTCACTATGTAAACACTATAATCCAAATCCTAATATGTTCTGAGGAATCATCAACTGCGTAGAATAGTAAGGTAGGTGACATCATTGTACACTGGCTAACTTGTGATTAAGAAAGGTTACAATGCTTATGTGCATCTTATAACCTGGCATTGAAACAAGTAGATAATAAATGTCAAGCAATAGATGAACGTCAATGCTTTACGGCTACTTCTCTGCACTTGGGTGGTACAAACGTTAACGCTAAGCTAACTATGTTACATTCCTTCCCCACTAAGAACGTTTGTATATAATGAAGAAATCATAGTTCAATCAGCATCAGAATGGATACTGGTGATACACGGTACACACGTACAGTACATGGTTTCAATGATATGTATCGAAAGTTATAAGTTAAAACAATCCTTGTAACACATAAATCCAATCAGGTAATAACGTAAATCCATCCAATAACGTAATTACGATAACGTAAAACGATGAGATTATCCACCCGCTAATATAGCGAGTTCGGAGATTGTCTATGATAGTTCATATTCAAAATCCTGTGATAAATTAGTTTGATGATTGACTGGTTTTCGCAAGCAAGGATGGCTCACTTTTCAGGATGCTGCGTGTCTTGGACGTCGGAAGAGTATCTCTTTCCATTGCGTTCAGGTCGCTCTTCACTTCGTGAAACGTCTCAGGAACTGCAGGCTGCATAACCTCAAAGCGAGACTTACTATTGGATCTAAATTTGGCTGACCAATTTAAACAACGAAACTTATAACAAAGAATTACTATTATAATTATAAAAATTATAAATCCTAGATTGGGGATGGAGTATACCCATACAGGTGTTGGACTGTCTGTACCCATTGGCTCGAGCTCCTGGAGCTTATTTATAAACTGTCCCATTGGAATTTCTTTAATACCCCGTAAATTACTTGGAAATTTGACACTTGAAAAATTTGGCAACTTAGCATGAAAAGGTTCCCACAGTTTAAATTTGTAATTATTGGTCGTGTTCATTAAATTATTAAAAGAGTCTTTAAAAACATGTTGGCCTTCCTTATGAAAATAAGATGGTGCTCACTACATGACAATACATGTGCAGTTTAACAATACTAATGGGAGGTTTGACATTGATTAGGAACGTAGATAAATTTTGACAGACTACTGTAAATTTGATCTCTACTTTTGTAGCAATAGCCCAGTGCCCATCATGTAAATATTTCGCCACAGGTAATATTGTGTCCAACCGTACTGTTGTTTTACAGAACGGACCAATCAGTTCTGTATTTCTCATAAAAAGAGCAGTTATACAAAATTTGTTGACATGCACAAAATAAATGGGGCTTTTAATTGTGCAGAATCCAGTAACTGGATTGCTGCATTGAACCGCTTCTTCATTAGTCATTAATACACATTTCGTGCGTTCTTTATTTATGGCTAATGCTTCTGCCTCTAATTGATACAGTGCAACAACATTATAACTAGTATTTGTGTGCACAGTATAATTCATAATGGTCGCCTTGATCCAATAAAGTGATTGAAATAACAATTGATATCTTAATATCGTATTGGCTTTAGCATGAGGGTGTATATGACATTTTATGGACGCTCAATCGTCCTGTGAAATTGTGCCAAAAAGATAATTCAACGCCTTCCCTACTAATGGGATAAATGAACTTTTGTTGTTTTTTTAGTGAGCCATATTATTTTATCCATGTATAATGATATTTACTATTAGGATGACTACACATATTGGCAAGTCAGACAACTTCTGGCACTCGCACAATATAATGTAATTAACCCAATAACACAAACAAACTGAATGAATGAATATACACGCATTGAGAAAAATTGTACAACAAATATTTTATGGTCAGAGACCCCTGTTCCCATGATACAAATAAAAAATCTATAGTACAATCTTTCGGATTAATTAAAACAATTAATGGAAGCATTTTAATAAATATATCTACCTACAGAATTTTAGACAAAGTTTAAAAAAAATCTTTCATTTTCTCGTTCCTATCAGTTTTACTTTTGCTACGTTTGAGCTTTCTTGCCTTACTTATAGGTGTTTTTGGAGTTGTTTCTACATTATCTATATCCATATCATTATCATTTTGATGATCAGAAAAAAATTCGTTACTAGACCCATCATTATGATTTTCGTCCATAGAGATTTCATTGGACATATTTTCACCGGATTCGCTATCTGAATCTTGTTTTGATTCTTGATGCTTAATTATTTGTTTTTGTTTTAACCTACGAGATAATTCAGCTAGTGGGATATTTTCTTCACTGGAACTATTTTGTCTTTCTCTCCTATATTTCCTAATAATTTTTGGGAGAGGAGGCTCATTGTCGGAGTCAGAATCAGTAGTGGAGTCGCCATTAGGTGGAACAACATAGGCGGCTTTACGTAAAGAACGAGACTGGTTAGCAGGAATTTCCCAGTCAAGTTTTGCTAAACGCAAGTGTTCAACATGAGATTGAATTGTCTTACCGTCTAACTGATTTCTGATAATAAAAGTCACTGGAGTTAGTTGATCAATGATGCGATAATAAGGCATCCAGTTATTTTGTAATTTTGAAGATTTTCTATTATTTTTATAATAAACGGGGTCACCGATTTGTAATTGTTCATCCTGTGCATTTTTATTGGCATATTTAAGTTGTCGTTTCTTTTCTTTCTTAAGGTGACTATGGACCAAATGAAATGACTTATGTTGTTGCTCTAACGCTATTTTATGTAAATCTTCACCAGCATACTTACGACGAGGTTTTAATAAATTGTCGATAGGTAATACAACATCACGGTTGTACAACAAGAAAAATGGTGAATATTTTGTAGATTCGCTAATATGAAACCGAATAGCTGCTAAGGTTTGATTTAAATATAAATCCCATGTTTCAAGGTTATCATTTAGTTTCTTAGCTAAAACATCATGTAATGTTCTGTGAAATC
>MJUU01055809.1:29003-48984 GCA_002080025.1 Modiolus philippinarum
GGAAAGATTTCATCAATTAGTAATTGGCATATTTGGTCAGCAGACTTATCAGGTACAGCAAAAGCTTCTGGCCAACCACTATAAAGATCAATAAAACCAACAATATATTTATTGCCTGATAATGATTGCGGATATGGACCAGATAGATCGAGACCTACTTTAGCAAACGGGTATGGTGGAATATCGGTTTCTTGTATTGGAGCTTTAAGTTTTTTCATTATTCTCTGTTGACATGTAACACAAGTGGCCACAAAGTTATTGGTTTCCTTAAAAAGATTTTTCCAATAATATTTTTGGCGAATTAGATCATACGTTTTATCAACACCCATGTGATGTGTGTCATGATAGTCTTTCATGACTGCCTCTTTTAAGTGTTGTGGAATATACAATCTAAGTGCTGTTTCATCGTCCGGGTGTGAGATATAATAAACTACATCATTTATTAAAATAAATTTATTTTGAACTTTTTTATTGTCCTTTCCAGATATTAGGATGTGTTTTATGTCAGAAATTTCCTGATCTTTTTGTTGTTCACTACTCATATCAAAATCTTTATAAGTATGATTAATCGGATCAGGTAAATTCTTATCATCATTTAGCTGACAACTAGCAAATTGTTTAGCATTAAATCTGTTAGAGTTAATTGCACCTATCTGATAAGCTTTGTCAATTATGTCAGGTTCTACATGTTTACCTGTGTTATTATTAGTTAACTCATGACTCTGCGTATCAGTATTTGTGCGAGAAAGCATGTCAGCACAATAATTAGAAACCCCTTTAATATATTCAATATCGCAGTCGTAAGCTGTTATTTGTAACGCCCACATTTGCACCTTTCGATTTTGCATGGGAGATTCCAATATATATTTCAAAGGTTTATGGTCAGTTCTGATTGTAAATTTTGCTCCATGTAAATAATGGTCAAGTTTTTGTAATGCGTAATGAATAGCATACGCTTCCTTCTCTATAGTAGACCACCTAGTTTGTGTGTCACTTAGTCTATGAGACAAGAAATAGATGGGTTTTTCTGCATCAGTTTCATCACATCTTTGTGTTAAACATGCCCCAATGGCCTTGTCGGACGCGTCTGTATACAAATAAAAGTGTTTATTCATTTCAGGGTATGCCAAAAGTGGTAAAGTAGATAACTTATCTTTTAAATATACAAAAGCCTTTTCGCATTCTGCTGTCCAATTAAATTTTGCATATTTTCTTGTCAAATGAATAATGGGTTCAGCTATTTCTGAGAATTTTGGAATAAACTTTCTGTAATATGAAAACGAACCTAGTATAGATCGAGCTTCTTTAATATTAGTCGGTGGTTTGAGTTTTTTGATAGCTTCAACCTTTTTAGGGTCAGGTTGTATTCCTTTGTCACTTACAACAAAACCTAAATACGCTGTTTCAGTATTTAGAAAATCACATTTCTTAAGCTTTAGTTTTAAGTTATGTTGTCTCAAACGATCGAAAACAGTCTGAATATGCTTTAAATGGTCTTCTAAAGTTTCAGAATAGATTTAAATATCATCCAAATATGCTACTGCAAATTTATCTAGACCCTCAAGGACAACACCCATCATTTCAGTGAAAATGCTTGGTGCATTAACTGCTCCAAATGGTAAAACATTAAATTCAAAAAGACCTTTATGGCAAACAAACGCAGTCTTCTCTTTGTCTGCCTCCTCCATGGCAATTTGCCAATAACCAGATTTTAAGTCTAAATTTGAATAGAATTTAGCCTTCCCTAATAAGGTAAGGATGTCATCAATTACCGGAAGTGGAAAACTATTTTTCTTTGTGATCGCGTTTAATTTTCTAAAGTCCACACAAAATCTTTTAGAACCATCTTTTTTGTCAGCAATTACTACTGGAAAACTCCAGGGCGATCTTGATTTTCTTATAATATTGGCAGATAACATTTCATCTACAGCTTTTTCAATTATTTCTCTTTTATGCATGGGAGCTCTATATGGTTTAAGTTTAATAGGTGGGTGACCTTGAACATCAATTTTCATTTTTAAAACATCTGTATAACCTAGTTCAGAATCTTTCATAGCAAAAATATCCAAATTATTTTTGATCAAAGTTATGATTTTATCCCTATGTTCATGAGTGACAACATTAAGATCTTTTAATACATCAGCGGCGCGATCATTGCTACCTATTTCTTTACACGCTTTCTGTAAATCAACTAGATTCTGTTCATTTATTGGAGATAGATTACCAACAGCACAACCTCTCTTAAAAACAACGGTTTTTGATGTATTGTTGACAAGCATAATTGGGTATTTATTTTTAGCACTACTCTTTACTATAGAATTTGCTAACATAACTCCTGCTTCAGAACTAATTAAACCTTTATCTATGGCCGAAACTTCATACAAATTTGATTTATTATAGTTTTTATGGAAAGTTCGAGCTTTTGTCCAACATATATTGGTAGTTTGAGGTTTCAATACTACTTTATTAATAAGCCTTAATACAGATGCTATGTGAATATCTTCTTGCAATGGCACATATTTATTTTCTACTCTAATACAACCTAAATCAAAATATATCCTAACCCCATTATTAATTAACCAATCACGTCCTAAAATAACATTTCTGTTCATATCAGAGACAATACAAAATTCATGTTCCATTTTAATCCCCCCAATTAGAAAAGGAATTTTTGCTACTCCATTTATTTTTAACTGATGTCCGTTAACAGACTGCAATGCGATGTCCTTTTTAATTAATTTTGGTTTATTCTTAAGCTCATCAAATATTTTCTTATGTAAGAAATTTGTGCACCACTATCAATTAATGATCTTAATTTCAAATGTTCAATTTTAATTAGACAAGAGTTCGGACTTCCAGCCAAATTAATTTTATAGGTAGATACATTTTTAAATTTGCCCTTTCTATTTGCTTCCTTATAAAAAGAGCGTTTTAGTTTTCCTGATCCCAATTTTCAGTATTATGAGGACCCATGCTGTGGTAATTTTGTGGGTGAATAATGTTTTGATAACGTCTTCTGGGTCTTTCTTTACAATACCTTTTAAAATGTCCCTTTTTATTGCAATTCCAGCATACAGTAAAGTTTGCTTTTAATCTAGCCCATTCGCTTGATGAAATAGGGCGTACCTCTCTAGGCGTGAATTTGTTAACAGCATTAATTGATTTTTTATTCAATGGACACTCTCTTGCTTTATGACCATACTTTTTGCATTTGAAACACTGCAATTTTCCTCTTGCATGCCCTATTTCCATAGGTTCAGGGTGAGAATTAGCAGCTTTCTCATTATTGCCTGATCTTAAATTAAATCTTTTTCTAAGATTTTGCTCGGCCATTGCAGTATGAATTGCAGCTTGCAATGTACCGGGATTTTCTCTCATGACCTTCATTTTTAAATAGTCAAATGCAAGGCCATCAATAAAAAATCCTACTAGCTGACGCTCTATAGCAGCAGCACCTCCTTCATTAACCCCTGCATATGCATCTTCGGCTAAAGACAATAGCCGTTCAGCATAGATTTGAACATTTTCATCAGCTTTTTGCTTGACTTTTCTAAGCAACATTAAAGCATGTGCCGAATCAGATACTTCTGCAAAGCATGATGTCAATTGTTCTTTCATTTGCTCCCATGTACTTTCAGGATGGTCACTAATATACCTGTGGAGAAAATCGCTAACACTACCCTTACTTGATTGGAAAGCTACTGATTTGATTCTGTCCCCTCCAATGTTTGTTAAAATAGCATACTTTTCATTTGCCCTAATCCAACCCTTGAAATGTTTAGGATTGCCCTCGAACGGAGTGATAATTTGTGCAACCCCCTGAGCCCCAATTACAGTTGAAAGTCCCGCCATTTGGGCAGCCAGATTATCAAAAACTGCTTCAGCCATTTTGAAATTTTAAAACAAAACTTTAGAAGTAAGTCTCTATGAGGTAAAAATAAAACTCACCTGGCAGTCCTGGACTACTGAACTAAATCCTGGTCATCTGCACCAAAAACCCAGTATATAACACAGCGGGGCTCAGATATGGGCGTAGGCTAATCCATGATTTAAAACACTATTATACGACAAATGTTCTATTGAGGAAACACATATTTGACAATCATACAGTGAAAACAATAAAGCATAAAGCTTAATAAGTCCAAGCGTTGTATGCGAACAAGCACTATTGTCTAAAGACCGAATTAATCCATAATTAAGTCTTAAAGCGTAAAGCTTATAGTGTAGATATCAAAGTCTAAAGCCTAAAGCCTAAAAACCGCCCAAGTTAAAGTTAACGTCTATTATATAGTCTTGGGACTTCTTAATATAAAGTTCACATCATCAGGTAGCTTCAGGAAACATCGGGTTTTATCCATCTGTTGGTATTGTCACTATGTAAACACTATAATCCAAATCCTAATATGTTCTGAGGAATCATCAACTGCGTAGAATAGTAAGGTAGGTGACATCATTGTACACTGGCTAACTTGTGATTAAGAAAGGTTACAATGTTTATGTGCATCTTATAACCTGGCATTGAAACAAGTAGATAATAAATGTCAAGCAATAGATGAACGTCAATGCTTTACGGCTACTTCTCTGCACTTGGGTGGTACAAACGTTAACGCTAAGCTAACTATGTTACATTACTTTTTTAATTGAATGGATGAATAAACAGAAGAGACTATTTCTGCCTAGAATACCGTTAAGCATTTATTAATTGCATAGCGGTAATGCAGTGATTTTGAGTTCTGAATGTATTAATTTCGACATTTTATGTGTCAAATTTAAGGTTAAAAGCAAAACTTCTGAAAAAAACAAGCTCAGAGGAACTCTAAATTGTGGACAAAATCAACATGAACAGAGAAAAAACGGCATGTTATTGACTGAGAAAAAAAACTACAAATGACCTTTAATATTAACGCTTTACAATTTGCTTCTTTACCACAGGGTTAACAACTACATCTATCTCGATGACCGTCATTACCATTTCCGGTCACTTGGTCGAAGTATGCAAAACGAGAAACACTACCGGCGTGGTGATGGATGTAATTGATATTATTAATGAACATATGTGAAAATAATTTTCTCCTTATTTAGCACATATCGTAAGATAAGGTTTATAACATCTTTTATGCCAGAGGTATGAATATCTAAACAGAAAAAATGCATAAAAATTTAAGCAAACAGACACAATTGTAGTCTGAAATTTGATGAATATTCATGGACAATGTAGAGCATGGATGTAGCATTGCTCGACAATTAGCAATGAATTCCGGTGCTATGTGCCGATTTGAACTTACTATGAGGTATGAGGTATGAACAAAGCTCATTGTTGAAGGCCTCATTGAGACTTCTAGATGTAGAACAAGAATACAAGCATTGTTCAATTGCTTTTTACCATGTTTTGTTGAGACATGTCTCCTGTGAATTAACTCCATATCCCTTCATTGCTAATGCACTTAATTATACAATGACACGATAAAGAAACGACCTCGGATTGCATTCGCGGTCAACATTTATTACAAATCTAGTTCTTAAAAACTTCTTTACCAGCTAACTTTATTTATACGAAGTTAGGTAACTACACATGTATGTGTAAATTATTTTTTATTTCATATCTTATTTTTTATGTGTCATTTAGGTATGTTTAGTCAGTCTACATTTGCCGTCTTATTTGGTTTCCCACTTGAGATAACACCAGATGTATGGATACAATGGTTTCTATTACCAACTTATGTTGCTCAATACGTTTGGTTATTTTATGGAGTGTCTACAATCTACAGAAAGGCAACGAACGGAGTTTACATCTACCAACTTGACATAGTTCCACCATGGGTATACATACTGTTTACATTCGGAAACTTTCTTCAGATGTCGTGGCTGTTTGTTTGGGACAGAGAAATATTTAGTGCTGCCCTTTCTTTTTTTTTGTTTTATTTATAACATTAGTATCAGCTATTATAGTATCTGTAATTCATTTACAAAAGAGTATGCAAAAATTGATAGACTTAAAAATGGATGTTGAAATGACAGTCGCGCAGAATTTGGTACAGGGGGCCCTGATCACGTACGCCGTTGTTATAATTTATTCGCTCACAATTCTAGGTATCGTTATGGCTTACCGCGGTATAGTCACAATTGCTTGGAGTAGCACAATAGTTTTAATTATCAGAGCAATATTAATATCAATTTATTTTGTACTTGATATATTCCTGCTCCAAAAAAATCTACCATCAACCACATTTACACCGTATTTTGCGGGAATTATTTCATTGTCGGCAATACTCAGTGCAAATTTTAGTCCAAGAGAACAAAATTCTATATTTACCCTCACATTACTACTACTACATGCATGCTTTCTTATTATCAGGGTGATATTAACTTTCCATAAGAAAAAATGCTTATCAAATCCTTTAAGTATTTTCCAAAATACTAGGTGAGGGGACGAAATTTCCTGAGAATCGGCTGAGAATCGGAGTTTTTATACATTAAAATAAACACACCAATGACGTTTATCTCGTTTTACGGAAGTCCGTTAGTGCCAGGTGGTGTTTTATTTTTATCTCGTTATAACGACTTAGTATCTCGTTATAACGACATAGTATCTCGTTATAACGACTTAGTATCTCGTTATAACGACTTAGCTAAGTCGTTATAACGACATATCTCGTTATAACGACTTAGTATCTCGTTATAACGACATATTATCTCGTTATAATGACTTATTTTCTCGTTATAACGACTTGGTATCTCGTTATAACGACTTAGATAAGTCGTTATAACGACTTAGTTGTTAAGACTTATACTAGAACGAGGCTATCCAATAATTCGCGTCCGTGATATTAAACCACTTTTTTAAAAATCCTCTTTAGTGAATTCATGCTTATGAAAATGTTGTGAATCTGTGAAAGGCATTCTAAAATTTCAGCGTAACAGAGTCCTAAATCAAAATAAAACCTGCAAATGACTTCCCGTTGTGCCATCTGGAATAAAGAAATATATAAATGTATAACGATATTTTATGATGTTTATATATTGGTTTTTGATTATAACTAAAGGGAAAGTGAAAGTGTCTTTAAAACTGGAGGATCGCCTCAGCCTGTATCGCCCACCTGGTGTATAGTAGCTTAGTGGCCAAGTCATTCCCAAGAAGATTTATATAACATGTATGGACTATTGATTGTGACTATTGTGATTAAACCCCATGGAAAGAATGTTTCAAAATCTACTTCTCTTAGCTACTTGGCCAATTAAAACAAAACTGGGCTATAATATTCCTTAGATGGCCCCTTTTAAAATTGTGTCGTTTGGACTCGTACCCGATCCAACATGGCTGCCAGTGGGGACTGAAATTTCACATTGCTATGGGAAAATTTTTCCTACACTTGGCTATTATAGACCAGGTGAGCGATACAGGCTGAGTTGAGTCTCTAGTTAGCCCCGAGTTACCTCTTAAACATGTTTTTTTTTTCATCAAAATGTAAATATTCATTTCAAACATAGAAAACTTTAGTAAAAAAATTAAATTTTCTTCTTAATCACCAAGGTTTTATGCTAGTTTTACACTGCCGATCAGATCAACCATGCTGTTTTATCTCGATGTACGTCATAAAATTCATTGATCGAGCTAGCTCACGACGTCCACTCGACCTTAACCCGATTTTACACGACTATCACAGGACCATTCGCGATTTCTAGATACGATTCAAGTACGACTTATGCTCGACCCTCATTCGACCAACCAGACTTTGTCAGATTACGCCAGGTCAAAACCCGATTTGTCTTTGATTAACTAGACCTGGTCGGAGGAATATCGTGAAATGGTCGAGTGCTCTCGAGTTTTGTCCTGTTAGTACATGGGAATAAAATGTTAAAATTCAGAGAACAGTTCAGTATGGTGGTGGAGCAGCAAAAGTTGTGGCCCGGGTGGCTAATGCTTCAAAGAAAAGATGACTAGAGTAGCAGAGAAAAGAAGGAACGTAGTTTGGGTTAGACAATAGCAAATGCTTCAAAGTCATCATTATAGAGGAATGAATGTTCGCTTTAACATACTAGCAGGCCATCCTCCTCATCATGCGTCAGAATGCGACTGTGTGATTTTCCTGTCATTACATGTAGGACTAATCTGTTACATAAAAAAGAAGACATATCATCACATGATATCGGTGGTACAAGACTTACAGTTGTTTTCGTGCATAGCTTTAAACCAGCTTTCTTTAGAAAAATCCGGCTTAAATAAAGTGAAAATGAAAGTGGCGAGCGGCTGCCTATTGGGTACATATCATTTGCCCGGTTCAATTCTTAAAGATTTGTTTTTTATCCTCTAATACATGTTACAAATGTTTCGCGTTTTTGATGTAATTTAGCTTGAATCATATCCTGTGATTAGAGTAACAATCTGCCCGGAAGAAACTTGAAGTTTATATATCTCTTTCTGGAGTGTGTATATTGGGTGCATCTTGGATTCAATTTCAAATTTTGTCAGCATAGCTGGTTGGTTTAATTAAAGCCCTCTGCAAGTCATCCTTTAATTCTACTAGTAGCATGCACAATCTGGTATTCTTTTCTAAAATTATGATGTAGCAAGGTTGGGCCTTTTCCATAATTTTGTGTCCGTTATCTATGAACTCATGGAAATTGAGAGGTAAATAAGTCAAAGTCAGGTAGAGAAATCGGAAATGATCGGCTATAATTTTGAAACTCGATCAAGCCCGATCACTTTCCGACCTCTTCACGACAACCTCGATCAAACCCCCATTGATTCCCGACCTGTTCACGACATATAATGCACACGACCTCTTCACGATATTTTTTGACATGTCAAAAATATTCGGGAACACAGCTCGAGTTTAACAGAGTTAGTAAGATTGTCCCGATTTGGTTAGTAGACCGAACACGAGCATTCAAGATCAGTGTACCGACCGATGAATATTCATGAATATTCATATATCGAGTTCGGTCGAGTTGCCTTGATCGGCAGTGTAAACCTACCAATACAAGGTTAATTAACTTTAAAATTGCTGTTATTTGTAAGGCATTGTCCGTCTGTCCGTCCGTCAACATTTTTTAAATATATAAAAAATATGAGATTTTAGCCCTTGATCTTCTACTAAAATTTTCACTAACTATCAGAATAGAAACTTGTGGTTTTGTTCAATTGGCTAAGTAAAACAAAGAAAAAAAAACAATATGTCGTCCCGACTACGTCTGAGGCGACATAATAAATCCTGTATATATGACTTTTTTATTCTTAACCACGGTGACTTGGCATATGGTTTATCAATTTACACATGACCTTTAGGAAATAAAAGATGAAAAAAAAATCAGAGAAAAGGGCTATCAGTCTATGCCTTAAAATAACAGACTAGAAAGTATGCTTTTGGGTAATAAATTAAATAAGTAATCCGGGATGAAATGTCTGAGCACAATGACATTTTACTACAAATAGAAAAACAATGCGTTCCTGGGTGCCAATAAACATGTTTTTGACATATATCATTTAGGGTATACCATCAGTTTCACAGAAAGTTTGTAAAATATCACTTGAAGGGTGATTCTAAAACGTGTAAGGGAACGGAACGATTTCGTTTCTTCTTTTAGTAAGTATCGTATGAATATTTTGTAATTCAAGAAACGAAACAGTTCGTTCCGTTTCGTTTCGGTTCATTTCTGTATTTTAGTTTCGTTTCTTGATTTTTTTCTTCCTGTGTAAAAGGGGCAAAGGTTCTTGGTGTAAAGTCTTTCATTCCAGCTTTATTTTTGAGAAGCACTCTGAAAGAAGCTGCTTTTCCCGTTCTTGGGTTATTTTTTTCTATAGTTCCTGTGTCATGAATAAATTCATGCATTAATAAAGTTATTTATTCTAACCTAGCTCGTGCAATTTTTTTTTTCGAACAATCTCGATTCCCGCGTTACGCTACTACCCAATGAGAACAGCTACATTGACAAAAACATTCTATAAAAGCCCTGTTCTTGATAAACTGGAGTATCGTGTGCGTCATATTTTTTGACATGTCAAAAATATTCGGGAACACAGCTCGAGTTTAACAGAGTTAGTAAGATTGCCCCGATTTGGTTAGTAGACCGAACACGAGCATTCAAGATCAGTGTACCGACCGATGAATATTCATGAATATTCATATATCGAGTTCGGTCGAGTTGCCTTGATCGGCAGTGTAAACCTACCAATACAAGGTTAATTAACTTTAAAATTGCTGTTATTTGTAAGGCATTGTCCGTCTGTCCGTCCGTCACTCCATATCATTTNATTTTTCCTATTTAGAACATATATTTAACGGCTTCATTGACAATTGGAATGGATCCGACAAAAGATGAAAATTAATGAAGCATTTCGAACATAGGACCTTCAACTTCGGGGCGAGAATTGCCCCACCCAATTGCACTGGTCTTGTTGTAGGCCATAACGTCGATATTTGTTGGAAATGTCTTTATTCTTTATCTTTTATTCTGTACATTTGTCTTTTGTACCTCTTATTAATGACCTTGGCTCACCCAGCCCATGCCAAAATAAGCTTTTGTCATCACTTACGTTGTCTCTGAAATTAATTAGCCACTTGGAACCAAACTTTGTCACAATAGTCCTAAGATGGTCCCTTTAAAAACAGTCTACCTCAACCAAGATGGCTGTCATGCAGCGGGTATCATAGCGATACACTGAACCTTATAAAAACAAATTCAAAGATCTTTTTTCTCTAAAACTACTTGGCAAATTAGAACCACACTTGGTCATAATAGTCCTTATATGGTCCCCTATAAAAATGGTGTTTTTCAGGTCCACACTTAATTCATGATGGCTGCCAGCGGGAAACATAGTTTAATATTGGACCCATTGGGAACAATTTCAAAGATCTGTTCCTCTGAAACTACTTGACCAATTGGATCTTAACTTAGTCACAAAGGTCCGAAGATGGGTCTTTTTGAAAATTTGCGTCGGTGGTCTTATTATCTGTTCAATAACAATTGGTTACTTAGCTAAGTCGTTATAACGAGTTAGCTAAGTCGTTATAACGAGATACTAAGTCGTTATAACGAGATACTAAGTCGTTATAACGAGATAAAAATAAAACACCACCTGGCACTAACGGACTTCCGTTTATCTATATAGATATCCTTAATGTTTCTTTAAATAACAAATAACACTATCTTGAATATTGTTACGCTAGCAATTCCTTGATGACGATATCATGCCGATAATTAGACGGGCATAAAAAATAATTAACAATGAATATCACATTTTATACTACGAATTTTGAAAGAGTTAGTTGGTATGATTACTTTTCTTTCTAAGTACAATTTTATCTCTCAACATCAAAGTAAAGATTTCCTAAAGAATATCTTCACGAGACGTACAAACTTACAAGGAATTCGAGATTTCCTCAATATTTGTAAAGAATTTCCACGAAGTTTTCTTCAACCAAAAGGTGATCAATTTAATCTTCATAAGTTATATGTGCTTAAAATGACAGGTAGTATTGTGTACAATTGATAATAATTGCATTTTTGCATTGGGGTATAATTGATCAATAAATAATTACATTCACCATGCTTCGTATGGAATTCCTTGTATTTTTCCGTCACTGTGTTTACTACACCAGCACGCGACAAGCAAACAAAGACGGCGGAGTAACCTAGGCAAGGAAATGGTGCATAACCCACGACTTTCATTAAGTTATCTTGCATGAACACTTGTATTCCGTTTACGGAATGTAATTATAAGTATTGAATGCAATATTTTGTAGTTTTATTGTCGTGTAAAAGCGCGGACCGTAGCACATTTTTCACATGAAGCGATAGCGATGTGCTACGGTCGACGCTTATACACTCCAATAAAACTACAAAATATTGCATTCAATTCTTAATTGTATTTAATAATGTACACACCAATCATTTTACTTTCTGTGATGTCACCGATCAGTTTATTATCCGAGATGTCACCGATCATTAACTATCCGAGATGTCACCAATCATTTTACTTTCTGAGATGTCACCAATCATTTTACTTTCTGAGATGTCACCAATCATTTTACTATCTCAGATGTCACCAATCATTTAAGGTGTCTGTAGGGTATTATTTTCCTATTATAGAACTTTGTGAAATTTTCTGTTTAGAAGCATAATTGTATTATAGTTCAAAATACAACAATTAATAAAATTTTGGGTCAACGTGCATTTCAAAACAAGAACTGAAATTGAAAATTCAAGGATTTTACATAGAAATGATAGAAAATCAAAGCATGGAATGCTGTTAAGGCAGGTTCCTGGGTATTCCAGAAGTTCTGTAATTATTACTGTTTTGCTGAAATCTTGACATTTAATTTTTTCAAGAATTAAAATCCGAAAATTTCCTTCCCGGTTTAGGTTGTCTTTTCAGTTTTTATATGGGATGTTGGCAATTTTTTTAAAACTCTATTTATTTACATTTCATTGTCTTGCTCCTCTTTGTTGGTATACAAATTACAAATTCTTTATTGACACAAACTCATAAATACATGGTTATGGGCCAACGATTATGGACGTACATGTAAGTATTCCAAAGTACAAGCCCGAGTACAAGTGTAACACTCGGTGGCTTAATTAATGTTGATATTTCCAATTTTGTCACTTCCTCTGTCAAGTCATCTAGTTCTTAAGTTTCATTATTTTTGCATATGATTAAATAACTCAATAACGAAGTCACTGTAAATTTACCATCTACATATGGGCATTTCGACAACTTATGTCTCATCAGTGCAAGCCACTGAGAATGGTAGGTTGTGCTCAGCTACAAATAACAAAACACCGAAGTTAGTGTGAATAATGTAAACATAATTTCAGCATTTTGAGTCCGAAGTCGAGCACTACGTTTGTGTCCCTCTGTTTCTCTATGGCGAACAACGTCATTTCATCCTCCGTGCACTAAGGCAAAGGTTATGCCACACAACAGAAACACTGCATGTATATATTTATCACTCTTGCTCAAAAACTCCATTTCTTTTATCCATTTATTTTGGAATTTTGAATTGTATCAACTTTTTTTCGCGGAGGCGACGCCATTTTGTCGTTAATACACAGCTGATTCGTGTTCTCGCGTAATCTCGTTAGGCGGGATGTGAATGGAACAGCCTTTGTTTACCTCGCAGGGTGTGATTGGAACATCCAATATTTACTTCCGGTGTAACGGAAAAATATTTTTGAGAGAAAATTTTAATATCGGGAGCTTTCAGAGGCATATTGGTAGACGTGAGACCGGCTGCCGAAACCGGTAGCCTCACGGTGAGACCGGTAGGGTTAACAACTCTGGTTACAACAGCGAAACTAGAAGTTACTATGTATCCATTCATAAAAACTGCGCACCACAGGAAATTTTTATGAATGAACCGAATCGTGAATTTCGAATGTCAGTTTAAGTGCTCTGAGATTAAAAAAGCAAAGCATCTCTTAAAAGATATTAAATAAATACAATAAACACATAAAACGATGTAGTTGATCATGAAATGGACACTTTATCGCCACATGAATGGATTATTTTTTGTGCCTTCGTATGAATAACTGGTAAGCCGTACGCGTTTTTAACGAAAGTCTGGATCATTCCGATTCTTTTCATACAAAGTAGTCTCTTTAATGTAAGAGTCTGGTTGAAACAGACTTTTTTAAGATGGCTTTACCCGACAGCTAGAAGGCAGAGAACCTGCCTTAAAAATGATCATATGAGAGGATAGCTTTAAAAATCTATTATAGATTTTGTTCAAACTTTACGTTTGTTTTGAGACCATTATATAGTTTACAAATGAAAAATAAAAATACGGGGTCACCTTTGGAATAAGAGAGATAGATGGCAAAATGTTAATTTCTCTAGTTTTATCCATATGAAATTCTTTTATTAAATTATCTGCCTTGCATAATTTCTGTTCTGTAAATCCAGCGACAGATTTAAAGCACATGTGTTTTAATTCATCTTTATATAACCAAAATGATGTAAAGGTGATGAGGAATGAAAATTTTAAATACTTTGGAACTTAATTATCATTCTAGATAACTATTTTTTAATTTCTTAATGAATAAGCATTTAACAAAAATGGCGGAATAATACCACTGAGACACCTTTGCTATCTCAGATGTCCCCAGTCATTTTATTATCCGAGATGTCACCAATTATTTATTATCCGAGATGTCACCAATCAGTTGTCGAAATGCGCATATGCAGAATTTAAATTCACAGTAACTTCGGTATTTAGTCATTTGTTACCACTGGGTCGATGCCACTGCTGGTGGACTGTTAGTCCCCGAGGGTATTCACCAGCCCAGTAGTCAGTACTTATGTGCTGACCCGAAAGCCGATTCTATTTGGAACCTTACAATATTTAAATTTTTGTAAATTTTGTTGAAAACTAAGGAGTATCTCCCTCGTGCAAAGCTCTGTCCTTAGCCGATTTTGGCTTTACATTTAGATCATATTGTTTGTTCTCTATCAGTTTTTAAAGATCTTTGAGTTATGGTTTTCCAAACGTTTAGATTTTATCTGCACTGAAGAGACATAAGTTGTCGAAATGCGGATATGCAGAATTTAAATTCACAGTAACTTCGGTATTTAGTCATTAACTATCCATCTCATCATTCACTTTTCTATATTGTATTCGAGATATTACGAATTATTTTACTATCTGAGATGCACAAGCGTGAGACAAGTTTGTTATCAAGATTCGAACACCATTCAATATGTGGCATACATACCAAACATTTATATTTGTGGGATGCCGTCAAGATATATCAAATTTTAAAATTTTCCCACTACAATTATTTCTTCCATATTTAAAATAACATACAAAGTTATTCCTTTATCACCAAGATTCTAAAAAAGAAAAGGAAAGGGGATTTGACCCCTTATAGATAATCGATTTTTCAGGAGGTGAAACATTGGGAAATCAATGGTAATGGTATCGAAAACACCCGCATTCGAAATCTGATTCTTTCAAAATTAATTTTTGAAATTAATGTTATGAATTCTTCTCATTATTTTGAGCGTAAATGATACTATAAATAAACTTTTAGCGTAGAAATGAATTAAAAAGCAGCATCGAAAGTTGACTGATTTCCCATAAGGTGAGATGAAAAATCTAGAAATCAACACCACCCCCGAATGGCTTCCGATGAATTTATCTGATCTGTGATTGGTCAAATTATAGCTGTGATGTCATCACGAAATCATCTATACATGCAAGTTTTGTAGTATGCTTTTGACATTTCACAAGACAAATCCCTGATGAATATTTTTCTTGTCATATTTCATTTTAAAGTTGGCATGCATGATTTAGTGTGTTATACTTTTTTGTTGATGTTTTAATTCATGTACAAGGATACATCTCTTATTAAACTTGAATTCTGCAAATGGCCATTACAAAGAAAAAAAAATTGAACAAAATAGTAATGATTTCAAACATCTGCTACGAAGTTGTCTTAAGAATTCCGAAAAAAGCTAAGCACAGCATTTACTATAAAAATGCACAGATATTTTCATACCACTAATAAACATGTAAAAAATTGAATTTTCATTGCACCGTTCACCTTGCTTCTTGTCAAGATTTAACATTGTAGTTAGTTATACTAGTGGTTCTAGAAAATAACAAAATAGAAAAGTTGCTATGAATAAAGTTTCCGCAAATGGTTATTTCGACAACTAATGCATGGAATTATCCATTATATCTAAAAGAATGGATTATTTTAAGTGTAGAACAAAAGTTAAAAGACCAATTCAAGCAAGGCTGGTAGTACAAATGAATTCGTCTTCAAAAGGTATATGTTATCGACTTTTTAGACATGATTCCAAGTTCGAGGAATATTCGTCACTATTACGGCCATATTTTTCATTTATATTTTGTAAATACAGATGTAGTAGTCACCGATTACCTGTGGAGACAGGAAGATGGCACAGTGTATCTAGAAACGATAGAGTGTGTCATCGTTGTGACTCCCAGGACATTGGTGACGAATTTCATTATATATTGACATGCAAATATTTTAACAACGAAAGAAAAATCATATCTCCCGTATCACTATTTATGACAACGGAAACGTATTTAAATTTGATAAATTGTTTTCTACACACAATTCTGCAATATTAGAAAAATTGTGTAAATTTATTAAAACAGTTACAGTTTCCCCTGGTTAAGGAAGACTGACTTTTGTTTTCACACATGTAATATGTATATTTCATCGATATTATGTTGTATTTTTTGTCTCTATAACTATGTAATGTATAGTTAATAAGAATAAAGATTACAGTAACTTCGGTATTTTGTTATCTATATCTAGATAAATGAGATATGTAATCAATAGGTCAGGAATCCAGTGGTTTGGAGGCAACCATGTCTGTCTCAATTACTGAAGAGTTTTATCTCAAAAGTATTTAGCAAAAGAGCAAAATGAAAATCAAGACTTTTCGTTTGGAATGATAGTCTGAAGTTCTTGACACGATCTTGGTGACCCATGGGAGTGTATAGAGATGCGAATTTGTTGTAATTAGAATCAGTTTTTTTTCTTTTTCTTTTTTTCTTTTTTCTTGTTTTTTTTCTTGCCAGTGAGTTTGTTTTTAGGTTATTTTTATGTCGCCCCAGACGTAGTCGGGACGACATATTGTTCTTTGCCCGTTTCTTTATTAAGTCTCCCAAACGAAGTTTGGGGAGACTTATTGTTTTTACTCAATTCTTATTAAGTCTCCCAAACGAAGTTTGGGGAGACTTATTGTTTTTACTCAATTCTTATTATTTTTTTAAGTCTCCCAAGCGGAGTTTGGGGAGACTTATTGTTTTACTGCCGTTTCTTATTATTATTATTATTATTCTTATTATTATTATTCTTCCGACTTCTTCGCCACTGAACTTGTCCGGAAGTTTTCTCGGAGAATATTGGTCTGATCTTTATGAAACTTCACAGGATGATAGATACCCATGCCGCGGGGTGCACTTGGGTCTTGAAATTTTCAAAATGGCCGCCGTTGCCATGGAAACGAAAAAAAGGCGGGAAAATTAAAAGTGCTCAAAATTAAACGAAACTTCACAAAAAGGATGTATACAAATAGTGGAACACATTTTTGGGCAAAAAAAATCAAAATAGCCGCCGTTGCCATGGAAACGGAAAAAAGGCGGGAAAATTAAAAGTGCTCCAAATTGGATGAAATTTGACAGATGGGTTGTCAAGATTGTGCTGAACTCAAATAAAAAGCCATCTCCTGTGTCCATGGGAGGTTTGGGAGACTTTTATGTTTGTATCCAAACATAGGAACACTAGTTTATTCTTGATCTTCTTCTTCTCTTTCCGCCAAAAATTTGTCCGACCATTTTCTCAGAGAATACTGATCCCATCTTGACCAAACTTCATAGGAAGGTGGAACCCTATACCAAGAAGTGCAATCAGGTCTTGGAATTTACAAAATGGCACCCGTTTCCATGGAAACGGCAAAAAAGGCGGGAAAATCAAAATGCTCAGAATTGGATGAAAATTAACAGGAAGGTTGCTTAGAACATGAAGAAAAGGTTTCCGGTGTCCAAGACTTCAAAATGGCACCCGTTGCAATGGAAACGACAAAAAAGGCGGGAAAATAAAAGTGCTCTGAATTTGATTAAAATTTACAGGAAGGTTGCTTAAGACATGAGGTAATGCTTTCTGATCTCCAAGACTTCAAAATGGCATCCGTTGCCATGGAAAAAGAAATAAGGCGGGAAAATTGAAAGTGCTCAGAATTAAATGAAACTCAACAGACAGGTTGCCACTGATGTGTGGAAGTGATTTGTAGTCCGGATTTCTGATTTGGGAGTTCGTTTGGGAGACTTTTGTATCAGCATCCTGATACAGTTATAATTTTTTTTTATTAAGTCTCCCAAACGAAGTTTTGGAGACTTATTGTTTTTGTTGCGTTTCTTATTATTATTATTTTTCCATCTTTCTTTATTCTCGTCCGGATAAAGTTGTCCGAAGCAGATCTCAGAGACCATTGGACCTAGAGGTTTCAAACTTGGCAGCATATTAGCCCTATGTATCTAGATGTGCAATCATTAAAAATATTTTGAAGGGGGGTCCAATAAGAGTACTTTTTGGGGTATAAAAAAGGGATGGGGTAGTTCTATAGTAACCTTATGGGAAAATGAAATTTTGAATGATTTTCATCATATTTTTCATTGTTTCTCAAAAACTAGAAACACTAGCTCCATGAAACTGTATGGGCAAGTTAAGGGTCATGTAAGGAAGGGTTCCACAGCATTGAAAATTTCAAAATAACTACCGTTGCCATGGAAACCATACCAAAAAATGTAAATTTTGAGAAAATAGTAGTATCTGTTGATAAAAGTATTTTAATTACAGCAATATGTATTACTTATATTATAAGGGGAACCCCTGCCCAAATTTTTTTGGGGAAAGGGTCTGAAATTCGCTGCAATGGACAAAAGAGCACTTGGTTGCCATGGAAACAAAACCAGAAGCATATTTTTGGTTGAAAAATCGAGTTTTCTGATAAAGAGGGAATTTTTAGAAATATATATTACATAGCTTATAAGGGGAACCCCTTCCCAATTTTTTGGGGGGAAAGGGTCTGAAATTTGTTGCAATGGACAAAAAGCACTTTGTTGCCATGGAAATAAAACCAGAAGCATATGTTTTGTTAAAAAATTGAATTTTTGATAAAAAATAAGGAATTTTGAGAAATATATATTACATAGCTTATAAGGGGAACCCCTGCCCAAATTTTTTTTGGAAAGGGTCTCAGATTGGCTGCAATGGACAAAATAGCACTTGGTTGTCATGAAAAGAAAACCAAAAAGATATTTTTTGTTGAAAAATTGAGTATTCTGATAAAAAATAAGGAATTTTGAGAAATATATATTACATAGCTTATAAGGGGAACCCCTGCCCAAATTTTTTTTGGAAAGGGTCTGAAATTGGTTGCAATGGACAAAAGAGCATTTTGATGCCATTGAAAGAAACCCAGAAACATACTTTTTGTTGAAAAATTTAGTTTTCTGATAAAAAATAAGGAATTTTGAGAAATATATATTAGATACCTTTAAGGGGAACCCCTGCCCAAAATTTTTTTTGGAAAGGGTCTGAAATTCGATGTAATGGACAAAAGAGCACTTTGTTGCCATGGAAACAAAACCAGAAACATATTTTTTTTTTTTTTTTTTTTTTTTTTTTTTTTTATGAAAATCAGGTTTTCTGATTAAAAAGGAGGAATTTTGAGATATGTATTATATAGCTTATAAGGGGAATCCCTGTCCAAATTTTTTTCTTGAAGGAGCCTTGTAATGCCTTGAAGTCCAATATGGGAGTTCGTTTGGGAGACTTTTGTGTTTCGCTTGCGAACACAGTTATCACTTGTTATTCTTGTACTTCTTCTTCTTCCGCCTCGAAATTTGTCCTACCATTTTCTCGGAAACTAATGGACGGATCTTCACCAAACTTCACATGAAGATGGATCCTTATCCCGAAAGATGCAAACAGGTCTTGGAATTTTCAAAACAGCACCGGTTCCCATGAAAATGGCAAAAAAGGCGGGAAAATGAAAGTGCTCAGAATTGGATGAAACTTTATAGGAAGGTTGCTTTGGACATGGGCAAAAGGTTTCCGATGTCCAAGACTTCAATGTGGCACTGGTTGTCATGGAAACGACAAAAAAGGCGGGAAATTCAAAGTGCTCAGAATTAGATAAAAATTTACAGGAAGGTTGCTAAGAACATGGGGAAAAGGTTTCCGGTGTCCAAGACTACAAAATTATATCCGTTGCCATGGAAACAGAAAAAAGGCGGGAAAATTGAAAGTGCTCAGAATTGAATGGAACTCTACAGACAGGTTGCCAACGATGTGTGGAAGTGATTTGTAGCCCGGATTTCTGATTTGGGAATTCGTTTGGGAGACTTTTGTATCAGCATCCTGATACAGTTATAAATTATTATTATTATTATTATTAAGTCTCCCAAACGAAGTTTGGGAGACTTATTGTTTTTGT
>MJUU01055812.1:0-18861 GCA_002080025.1 Modiolus philippinarum
GCGTTTTTTCCTGACAATTTTGGATTCACCATTAACATTCTGGCATGTCATACTATGTGAACAATCCGAACTCTCTATTTCTTGACCAATCTAATGTAAAAATTACCTAATTCATGCGTAAACAAGCACCGTATTGTCATTCATGGAAACGTTATAAAACAAACTTTAAGAAACCCGAATAGTATTTTTATATTTCTATATTGATTTAAATATTTAAACTTTAATTATGATATAAGCATGGACTTCGCATTTTTTTTTGTCTTTGATTTAAAGATATATGTTGTTGCTGTAATAATAAAGTAAAGATAACGTTAGTGGAAATAAGGAAAACACTTCAAAATATTTCCACTGCTTTTATTATGTAATACATGTAATATTGTTTTGTCAGTGCCTATGCAGTTTTGAAATTTCTTTGATGGTAGAAATCTAGCAGTTTAATAGTAATAAAATAATTCTATTTGATATTTTAACTTTCAATACTGAAGAAACAAAAATATGTTTGTAAAAGAAACTTAATGATTGTAGCATTATAATATTATTTTTTAAACGATCATTAAGCAAATTAAGATACACGTATGAGCTTATATTGCCTACATACCGGTAGATATTTGTCGTCATATTGACAACCACATTTCTCCTGTCTTACACATTCTAGATTACTAAGAAGATACCCGGGTTGGCATTCACATCCTTCCCTGGGTTTATGTTTACATTTGTAAGGTGCTTGTGGATCTGTACAAGTTGCTGGACACGCTGATACTAATGGCTTGTAGATGGAATTTTTCGGACAAGGGAGAGCTGTAAAACATGAATAATGAGGACGTTAAACATATGGTTACTAGCAAGCTTTACATACTATTGTGTTATAACATGTTGATTATGCTTATGATAGATTGAACGTACATATTCAATGACCAATTCATTTCAATTACAGTTTTGCAGTCGTTTAATACATCTCTTATTTGAAGGTTTTTGATAGAAACTGTAAAAAAAAAATTACCAAAAAAAACACCCTAGTTATCACTTGATTCCAAATAAATCATAAGTCAGTAGGAAACCAAATGGTAACAAAAACAATGTTACCAATTTTTGTTTATTTTATTGGGTCATTATGTTTAAACAATTATCAATTATCAGCATTAGGTAAGTGAGAAATTTCATAAAACAGTATCTCCATGCTGAAAGAGAAACTAGAGGCTCAGGGACTGAGCCTGAATCGCTCACCTGACAAAATGCTTCTAATATAAGCCATGTGTATGCTGATGATTTTTCCCCTCAGGGTTTAATGTTAAGGTGTAGTTCCATACATATTCCAATTCATTTTGATTAAATTTGCTTCAGTAATTTAATAGAGGATGACTAAATGATCAATTTCCCATAGGGTCAAATATTAATCTATATTCTGCTCTGGCAGCATGACGTTTTTTGTAATGAGCAATCTTTGCATAGAGCTTTCCGTACATCATTCCTGTAAATTTAATTGAATTTGCTTCAGCAGTTTCAGAGGAGAAGATTAAAATGTGAATTTTCCCATAGGGTCCAAGGTTAAACATAAGTTCCGCACTGGCGGCCATGTTTTTTGTCAGATTGAAATAAAATTTGCATTCTTTGTGAAGGACCTCTGGTACATCATTCCTGTAAAGTTTAGGTGAAATTGCTTTAGTCCTTTCATAGGAGAACATGTGATTTTTCCCATAGGGTCCAATGTTAAACCATGTTCCGTGCTGGCAGCCATGTTTTTTGTCAGATTGGAACAAAATGAGCAATCATTTTTAAGGACCTTTAGTACATTGAATTTGCTTCAGTGGTTTCAGATCAGAAGACGAAAATGTTATTTTTCCCATAGGGTCCAATGTTAAACTTAAGTTCCACGCTGGCGGGCATGCTTTTTGTCAGCTCGGAACGAAATGAGCAAACTTTGTAAAAGACCTTCCATACATCTTTTCTGTAAAGTTTGGTTGAATTTGCTTCAGCCGTTTAAGAGCAGAAGATGAAAATGTGATTTTTCCCATAGGGTCCAATGTTAAACCATGTTCCGTGTTGGCGGCCAAGTTTTTTGTCGGATCGAAAGAAAATGAGCAATCATTGTTAAGGACCTTCCATACATCATTCCTGTAAAGTTTGGTTGAATTTGCTTCAGCCGTTTCAGAGCAGAAGATGAAAATGTGATTTTCCAATAGGGTGCAATGTTAAACCATGTTCCATGCTGGAGGCCATGTTTTTTGTCGGATTGGAACAAAATGAGCAATCATTGTCAAGGACCTTCAGTACATAATTCTTATTGAGTTTGGTTGAATTTGCTTCAGTGGTTTCAGAGCAGAAGATGAAAATGTAATTTTTGCCATAGGGTCCAATGTTAAACCTAAGTTCCGCGCTGGCGGCCATGTTTTTTGTCGGATCGGAACAAAATGAGCAATCATTTTTTAGGACTTTTAGTACATCATTCCTGTGAAGTTTGGTTGAATTTGCTTCAGTGGTTTCAGAGCAGAAAATGAAAATGTGATTTTGCCCATAGGGTCCAATGTTAAACCTAAGTTCCGCGCTGGCGGCCATGTTTTTTGTCGGATTTGAACGAAATAAGCAATCTCTGTAAAGGACCTTTCATACATCATTCCTGTAAAGTTTGGTTAAATTTGCTTCAGTAGTTTCAGAGGAGAAGATGAAAATGTGAAAAGTTTAACGGACGGACGACGGACGGACGGACGACGGACGCCAAGTGATGGCAATAGCTCACACTGACCCTTCGGGTCAGGTGAGCTAAAAAGGATGAAAGTTGTATTGCTTGAAACTTACGGCAAGTCTTTTCATCTCTCCAATTAACAGGTATTCCTATGTACTGACATTGGTCGGCATAACCCTGTAAAACCTCACAAACTATATTCGGTTGATCGATAAATGCACAAAAATCTGTCACACAAGAATCATACATTTCCAATGCTCTAGTTGGGTCGGCCTTAATACACTCTTTAAACTTAGACAGTTTATTGTCTGGTTTAATTAGGTTACAAAGTGATGATTCAGCCTTCTTCATCTGTTCTTTTGAACAAACATCAATATCAACAGCTTGCCTACATCTGTAAAATTGAAATAATTCCATAATAATTAGCATTGAAATAGGAATCTGTATTTCAAGTTTTAAAGGTAGTCGACCCTCCGCAGCCAAGAAAAAATGTTAAGATATAAATCAACATATATCCTTTCATCTGCTAAAGTCAAATTGATTGTATGTTTTTTCTTTTTATGCTTTACCAATTAAACTTCCGCTGAAAATAAGGGCAATAATCATCCGATGACAAAAAAGACGTCGGTGCATGTATATGAAAATGAAATTTAAAATTAAGGTAGATAGACAGTGATATTCATATCCATGAGATTTAGTTGTAAGTCGGCACAATTAAAGAACCAATCCTACTTACCCTAAATCTGTAATAAAAAGTATGGGTCACCATGCTTGCTTTTTCTAGAATTGAGATCAAAGTTTGCTCATTTTTAGCTTTTTTATTCATCTTAATTTACATAGAATGCACGGGGAAAATATGGAAAGGCAATTTTTAGCTAAATAGCTAAATAGTATGAACTTTTTATCCATGAGAATTGGATGTATTTTTTGGACAAATAGTTTATGATGTAATTTATTGGTCACAATAATAAAATGTTTATGTAACCATGCTTTTAACGGAGATATTTTACAAAGTTTCCGGATTAAGCATTTTTTACGGGAAAAGGGAGTTAATTTGCGGCAAATTAAACGAAATATGACGTTTCACATCTGTCATTCAATTATGACGTCACAAAGGAAAAGCCGTCAAATTACTGCTCCGGCCCAAAAATCAAACCTACCCCGTATCCGACTCTTTATTTTCTAATGCGCGATTGAACTGCGTATCGCAACAGTGTCTATCTACTTTAAATCTTTATTTTTTTATACTTTTTCCGTTATTTTTTTTATTATCATTTTAAAAGGGTTGGTCCTTGGTAAAAAGTTAGGTATACGTCTAAATAAACATGACGACAAGAAATCAAATCACATTGCTTCATTGTTGTTCTTCATCTTGAAAGAAATATTTTTGATTTGTGGTTTTTACCAAGATATGCATGTATAATGAACAATTACAATAAAAAGCGTTGTTCCATTGCATTTTATCATGTATTTGTAGCGACTTTGTCTCATGTACATTTACTCCATATCCCTTCATTGCTTATGTGAGCGTGAAATTGCCAGTTAAAAATGGTAGTTAAAACATGGTAGTCAGAGGTTGCTATCGCTTGGGGAGTATCTGGTTCTTTCCATGTTTTATTTGAATACGTAGAATTATTTCATTCAATCATTTTATTTGCCTTTGGTGATAATATTTCAGTGATCAGTGATACTGTAATGGCTATATCGTTACAATAAGCAATGAAGGGATATGGAGTAAATGAACATAAGACGAAGTCTCTACAAATACATAGTAAAACAAAGAAATGGATTCTACTATACTTACTTTTTCAACACTAAATCAGAATCATCTGTTACTTCATAACTATTCCCTATCAATGAATATTTGTTCTTTTCAGATGACACATCTTTTCCATCCTTGGTTTTAAGTTCATCAGCTTTTCCATTACAATTTCCACATATACCATGTACAAGGCTGCCAATGATTTTCGGTATCTGAAGTTCCATATAATGAACTCCATCAAATTCCAGGACTACGTTACATGGACCTTCAAGTCGGAGCTTGTTCCCGGTGATGTACACTGTAACTGCCTTGTCCTTATAAGGAGGGAATTTTAGTATTCCATTGACCTGATAAAAGAACATTAATACAAAAGTTTTACAAACAATGAAGAGTAACTTTATTTTTATTTATTTGATAAGAATATTAAATGCTTTGCATAATGCATGCTAATACATGAAATAAGATAACAAAAAATGTACGAAGATTTTTTTTTATATTATTAGAGTTCAAAATCTGTCATACTTAAAAAAAAATAGAGTAAATTAAAATATGATGGCAAATTTGTGCTTTAATCAAGTCATTACTCAAATATTCACATCATTTCATTCGATAGTTACACAGAAATTAGGGATGGTGTCCAATCACTATATATAAAGTATCATTCAGTACTTGAAATTGCAACCAACTGATAGATGTACACACGACGACAATACCAATCAATATTCCAATTAAAAGACTACCATCGCAGAAATTATCAATTACTCTAATCTTGTTCTTCTCATCTTTAAAGAGTAAGTGAATGACGAATTAATACCTACATATAGTTTTCGTCCTTGATGCAGGCGGTATACTTTTCCGTTATATTTGAAGTCAACCAGTCTCAGGAAGCTGACCTTACGGTTATTTCTTCTATACTCATGTTTCGCCTCAACGGCGAAGTTACATTTGCCTTTATTAACAGAAGCAACTGTGTATTTACAGGCTCCGTAGAAGTGAATCATCTGTCCATCAAATGTTCTATAATGAGGGTCTCCACTTGCTGTACACGTGCAAACTGGGTCTGAAAAAAATATGTTACCTATATCATGATATATTCAACATTTTCCTAAACAGATAACGTTCTCATCCTTTTATCCTTAAAAAAAGCTTAGACTAATAACTCACAAATGCAAAAAGATATGTGGCATAGATTCAAAAATTTATCTCTTAATTATATTCTCGGATTATTTAACAAGTTTACAGAAGAAAGCGAATAACAATTCATCTATCCACAATTTCCAAATAAAGGATAGTCACTCCTTTGTTAATAATATCAAGGATTGAAATTAATACTTTCATTTATTACAACACCGATCTTATATCATTTGAAGTATAAATATTAAATGGTCAGTGTGTCCGTTTTTTGAGATAAAAGCGCCTGAGACTTTGGTTTGAGGCCTAAGTTTTTCTCATTCATTTTAGCAAAAAAACTTTCAAACGAAGTAAGGAATATTAAGAATTTTATGAAATCTTGTCATGAGTGTTTTTTGCATGCAATCATATTTTGAAAAGAAAAATTTGGGTCAGTTTGTAAAATTTCAAATGCATTTGATTAATCAAATAAGAGAATTGCATGAGAAAGTCCTAGACAATTTCAAAAATCTGATGAGTGACCATAATTAATTAGATAAAGAAACGTCAAACTAACTAGTACATTCTTTAAATGGATCTCCAGTCATTCCAGGCTTACAGTTACATCTGTATTTTCCATCTACTGGAACACACACTGCATTCTTGCCACATGGTGGTCTTTTCAGTGTGACCAATTCTGTCTTCTTTGTTCTTGGTGATTTTACACATTTTGTGACGATTTTGCAGTCCTTACTGTGTACCTCTGTACCAATCTTAATACAAACAGGTAAAATGTGGGAGTATTGTTTAAACTTAATGATGTCTCTCATTTTGTACAATTATTTTACTCCACTTTTAAATAGAATTGGATGATGCATAATGATTCGCCTTCTTGTAAACTGACAACTGAAAGTCGCAAGAAATGAATGTGAGACTAATTGAACTGTCTTCAGAGCCAGGAGGTAAAAATGTGTATAAATGTTGCTGGTGACAAAAATTATTTTATCTTGAAAAGTGTCTTACTTTCAGTTACTTAAATCAATATCAGAATCAAATAACAAATAACATATAACACTTAATTATTTTCATTTCAATAGGACTTAATAATTTCATATTTATATGTTTTGTGAGCAGTGATCAAAGTTCTTGTCAAGATATATACTCAAGTTGAAATAAAAAATGGTATTTAATATCAGACGTTCGTTCAATTTTCGGAGTACTTTGACTATTTTATAATTATGTTGTGCAATTTGATTTAATTCCTCTTAAATTAATTCGTAAATAAAACATACCGGTATGTATTCTCCTTCCTTGGTTCGGCATCCACAATCTGACCTTGGAACACATTCAAGGTTACTCAGTACATATTTGTTCTTACACTGACACCCCTCTACATCTGGCAGTGGACAATAGAAAGCTTCTGTGTTTTCCACACACGTTGCTGGGCATGCAGACATTCGTGGATTGTAAAAGGCATTTTTAGGGCATTGTAGAGCTGTAAATAAGCATATCATCATGTGTATATGTATAGTTCTGGAGGTCTTACATAAGATTTATTATTTTATATCCTCAAGAATACATTTTGATTCTAGGCAAAATATGTGATAAGTATAATTTAACTTGTGACTTGATAAAAAAGCAAAAAATCTCATTTGGGTTTCTGTGTGAAATTCATTCTTTTCTATAAAAACAAAGGTGGCATGGTCTTTTTCCATACCAGTTTACATAAAAACATAAAAGTTAAACGTAAAAACAGTTGAACAACAACTGCTCGATCCGATATAACTCAAACACTACAGTATGAATGTATCAAACCCTTGTTTGTTGTCCTTTTGTTCACCGGACAACACTAAAAAGGGAAGGGGGGTTTGGCGCGCCATAAAACCAGTTTAACCCATATTTTTTTTGAAATGCCTGTACCTAGTCAGGACCAGTGCGGTCGACAAATTTTCTGGTGAGTTCCTCCTACACTGTTTTTTTTTCTCGTTTTTGGTACAATTATGTTTGGTAATTTTGTTATTACCAACATTAAACGAAAAAACAGTCGAACAACGATGGCTCGAAATGAAATAGCTCGAAGTGTATGGATATCTTGAACCCTTTTTTGTTGTACCTTCGTACACGTTTAAACATAGTGCCATCTCGTCCTACCTCAAAATGTTTTCATATGTCCCTTGGATGTTCGAGCAATCGAAGTTCGACTGATATTTTGATTTATACTCACGACAAACAGTTTTGCTTCTCCAATTTACTGTTATTCCTAAAATGGAACACTGTTCTGCGTATCCCTCAAGACCCTCACATATAACAGTATTCAGCTTCGGGTCGTCATGATAGGCACAAAAATCAATTATACAAGAATCATACATTTCCAAAGCTCTCTCTGGATCAACTTCTATACATGCTTTGAATTTACTTTTGCCTTTATATTGTGGATTCAGTTGTCGACACAGAGACTTTGATGCTTTCTCTTTCATTTGTGGTGAGCACAGATCAATATCTACTGCTGGTGTACATCTGGGTAAATTAGACAAATTTCCAATGAAATCAGAGTATAATTTTTAGAAAAGAGAACATTATAAGTTGCACTAAAAAGAACTACTAATACACCAACAAATTCATAAGCATTATGACCTTATACAGATACATCCTCAATGAGTAGTCGTTAAAGAAACGCAATGAATTTGATTTCTAAGCCCCAACTGAAAAAAATGTTGGTTTAAGTAACAAGAAGTGAATACAAAAGATAACAGGAAACACCTACAATGGCCGAAAAACATAGTCACATGCCACAAAGTAACAAGGAACTGCACAAGAAAAAAAAACACAATAAAAATACAAAAGACAAACGTAAACAACGATATGAACTCGGGACAGCAGGACTTGGTACTGGCACTAGCAAAAGCCAGCGGTAGGGTTAAATTGGTTTATGGGTATAATAAACATACAAAAACGGGTAGACTACTAATTCCATGACCACAATCTCGGAAAGCAAAAAGTTGGACAAAACGTAATTGTGAAAGATAGGACAAGGAGTACTCACCGCTAAACTGCCGGAAAGCTCAAGGAACCTAGTCTGCTGGTAAAATACTGTCGCACTACGTAAGAAAAATCAAACTCAAAACTACCAGATGGGTTTGGTAAAGAGTCATTGTGTATTTCAGTAGACATCGGCAGTATCAGTGAGAGGCCAGTATGCGTGTAAAATCCTCAGGTCATTGGACCCAAAGCTAATTAAACGGACACGTGCAGACTATATTCTGTCGATATCTAATTTTACGTAAAGAATGTAACAATGGCAGTAGAATACCGAAGGAACAAAGGAGTCAAATTTACAAAAATTGAAGTCCAAAGACATGACCAAAACGAGAACACAGAAAAAAATGACGTTAGACACTGAAAACAATGACGTTAGACAGATACAAAGCACAGAAATAGAAATCACAACATTCAAAACAGAGGCACTCACAGTGTGAACTCCAGTGAAACTGAGAGTGACATCAGGTGCTCCGGAAGGGTAAGCATGCCCAGTTTACCTGGATTTTTAATCAGTTTCTGGCATTTTTTAACAACATTTCCGTAAAATCGAGGATACGAAATGCCCTTAGTACAGCTGTTTGCGAGGGACATTATATTTCAATATCAAATTTCATATCTTCGATGAAACTTTTTAAATGTATTTAACAATTTATGAAATCTGTAACCTTGCTGCAAAAGTTTGGAAGTGATAGTTTAAGTTAATAAAAGTCGTCAAGAGTAGAACAAACGCGTGTGGATCGTGCCAGTTGTGAAACCCATATTTATAGCATATTTCAGGTATATATGCCATGAGATAATCCCATCTTATTTGCAAACTGCAGATGAGCATAAAACTAAAGCAGCGACTTTTTTTACGATTACGACAATGCTTTATTCTATATAGGAATGTGCTCAACCACGGTTACTTAACAGATTTTACTTTAACCACGGTGTAATCCGCATTGAAAGACATACGTTGTCGGGTTGACAAGCTGCTTAATTGACAATAACTCTTGTTATTTAGTTACTGAAAGATCTGTTTTTATTTCCATCTTATAAACAAAATACCGAAGTCACTGTAAAATGAGAAAAAGCGTTTTGTACATGGCTAACATGCAGCAAATTATCCAAACTCTACATGTTCCTCTTTTTTTGCTACAGATTTGAACAAAACATGCTAAACCTATCATTTTAGTACCGCTGTAATAATTTTCGTTAACTTTTTTTGTTTTATATGAATCTTTCGTCCCTGTATTTATTTTTTCATTGTCAGTGTTAATGCTGTGTCACAACGGTTTTCATATAGCAGGTGAGAACTGAAACGTCAGTCTAAAACAAACAATTAAAGGACAATGGCAACATCTGATAAACAAAGAAAAAGACACTTAACATGCATAAGGCACAGAAAAGAAAAATTAAGACCCAAACATACAAAATAAGAGCAACACGGACCAAATAATAATCCTTGGGTAATATCAGTTGCACTGATAAAATAGGCATATCCTGCTTCTTATAAGCATTTCCTTCTCTTCTTACATTCGATTTCCAAATTGTCTACTCTGATTATTCTCTTTCTGTGACTGGTGAGCCAAATGGGTATACATAACACGGTCCTCGAATACAAATGTTACAAATGTTTTTTATTAACCCGTTGAACAAACTAATTCATAAAGGATATAAATATAACATTGTTGTTAAGTCTTTACTTTTGGTTTTTGTTGGCAAAAACATTGATCATCTCCTAAATGCTTTACACCATAACTAAATTTAAACAATTTTTCATATTGGCAGTATTTGGCATTGCACAATATCATGTTCTTCTTTCATAATTGATGATGTTGTTATACCAAATCTATTTAGAAGTATTTAAATTGAAGTTTCATATGTAAGAAGGCTTGATATCTTAGTCAACGGAAATAATGTTCTTAGCTAGCTGTCAGTAACTGCGAGCATTTGTCCGGACAGTAGCTGTGTGTATTGTTTTCATGTTTTTTGTAATTCATTGTAAGGGTACTCGCTTGATAAGTTGGACTTTTTTCTAGTTTGATTTTTACTGTGAGTCTTTTTGTGTATTTATTTTTTAGCCATTCACCACACATAGGGGGGTTTGGATCAAAGAAAACGAGTTTAACCCCACCGCAATTTTTGCGCCTGTCCCAAGTCAGGAATATGTGGGTGACTGGCTTGTCCGTGTCTTCTTATGAAATTTTAGTTTTTTGATACTTGGGTTATTGGATGTGGTTTGTTTCCATTGATTTATTCACTTTTTTACCTTTTTGGGGCCATTTAGGGCTTGCTATATGGTGTGAGGTTCCTCACTGTGTTGAAGACCGTATGGTGACCCCTAGATGCTTTGTTTTGGGTCGTTTTAACCTGGATATGGGATGTTGTCTCCTTGACATTTATCCCATTTCCTTTCTTTTTCATATTTATGATTTTAAATAGACAAATCCAGAGAAATGAGATATATTCTTGACAAATTTAGAATTAGTTTGCAACCGGAAATGTGCAAAGAATGCAAAGGCCATTTGTACAATGGACCTTTAGAAAATGCTTTCTTTTCCGAATGTGAGCTATCCAGTCACTCAGACATGTCAGATGTAGAAAAGCATTTTGCTTTTACACTTCCGAGTAATCATTTTTCCCGGAAATGCATGCACCGTTCAAAAATAATAAATCAGAATTGCAATCTAGGGTAAATATATTCACAATGAAAATTAGTTTTCGAAATGCCTATTGAGTTATGACTGCAGGGTAAGTCACAATCCTGATGAAAAGCAAGTCTCACCGATCAAAAATGAAAAGCAAATTTTTAAAAGCAATTCCTTACTGTGGAATCCACAAATCAGAATCATCTGGTACTTCATAACTATTCCCAATCAAGGTATACTTGTTTGGGTTCTTCGAAACATCCACTCCTTGCTTTGTTCTCAAATCATCGGTTACACCATTACAGTTCCCACATATGCCTGTAACATCCTTTCCTATTGTCTTTGGTACTGTTACTTTAAATGCATGAACACCGTCGAACTCAATAGATACTCCACATGGACCATCTAGTCGTAGTTTAGTCCCTGTTTTGTACACTTCAACATTTTGGTCATAAAATGGAACACACTTCTTTATTCCACTAACCTAGTAAAAGAAAGATTAATAACGGATGATAGTGAAAAAAAAAACAACTAAATCCTAGACCAAAAACCGAAACCTTCATATTAATGTAACATTAAAACAAAAAGCAACTAATAATATCGAGAAGCCATTTAAAGTGACTCCATATCCATTCGTAAAATATTCCTTTTCCATTTGGATATGTTTTTTTTATTTGTACATTTGGTGTATTAAGGAGGTAGACCTGGGGTAGGAGGAGATAACTCTCTTTTTCACTTTTTATTACTTAAACAAACAAATATAATCATTACAATAGGTATTATCAAAATTTTAAAATTGTAATTTTTTTTCCACACAGCAAATAAATATTAATTTTGTCATGAAAACAAATACCCAACATCCAGTTATTTATAATGGGTGCATTTTACTCTACAGTTTTGCAGTACAGTCCAAAGATAATGAAAATATGTAAAAGTCAGATTTCTTTCAAGGGAGGTAATTTATAGCACAGATTCAGCAAATTTTATTAATTTTTACTCACTTTATTCTAAATTAAGAAAAAGTGAGACGGTAGAATTTCTAAAATTTTAATATATTTTACATATACTAGTTTTCTCTCTATTCCCATTCTTTGGCGAAAATTGAACGACAGAATTTTTTACAAGAAGTGTTTAATAGTGATCAAAATAGAGTAAAAATTTCAGCCTATACTATTCAGAGCACCCATGTATTTCAGTTCAAATTAGTTAAATTTACTATCATTATTCATGCTTACTTTCACACATGCCTAAACTACAGAATTTGCATTTGAAATAATCTTAAATCAAATACAAATTTAATAAAAGCCAATTTTATACACCACAATCAAGTCCTGGAGTTAGTAGTCTACCTGTTTTGGGTTTTGTTCGTATGTTTACTTAACTATAGAGAAACGGGACAGATAAAGGGGAGGTTTGGGTACCCATAAACCGGTTTAACCCTACCGCTGGCTTTTGCTAGTGCCGGTACCAAGTCCGGCTGTCCCGAGTTCCTATCGTTGTTTACGTTTGTCTTTTGTCTAATTTGTGTTTTTCCTGTGTAGTTCCCTAGCAGATTGTGGCATGTAATTTCGGCCATTGTAGGTGTTTCCTGTTGTCCCTTTTATTTCACTGAACGGACCAAATAATATGAGGAAACAGGGTATCTTTGATGGCCACTATATATTAAACGGGATGGTAAAAATTGTTGAAAATTGCTGAAAATCAACATGAACATGTGTAGTTTTGATACTGAAAATATTAAGAAAATTAAACGAGTGGAACATTTTAGGCTTACCCAGGTCTACCCCCTTAAACTGATTTTATATTCCATTTCAATATTTTTAGTTTTGATTTAATTTTTACATTTGGTGTATTTTCAATTTTTTAATTGTGACCTTCTTTCTTTCTTCGTTTAATAAAATTAACTTATTTTCAGGAGAAACCTGTTTTTAACATATTATCACTTACATATAGCCCGATTCCTTTTTGTAGTCGGTATACTATTCCTTTATATTTGAAGTCAACAAGCCTCAGGTACGTAACTTTAAGGTTTTTTCCTCTGTATTCATTCTTTCCTTCCACAGAAAATTCACATTTATAGCCCCGATACGTGGCGAGTGTGTATTTGCATGCTCCATAGAAGTGAATCATTTGTCCATCAAAGGTTCTGTAATGGGGATCTCCGCTGGCCGTACAAGTGCATGGCTGACCTAGGACAATATAAGAGTCGAATGTAAGTTTTATTTTTACAGTGCTTTGGTACTTGCTGGTCTAAGTTTGATATCATAACAATTACGTCAGAAACATACGAGGGTACATCATCAATTAGGTTAAATATTTCACATAAATTTCACTTTTTTAATGGATTCATTTTTTTTTTAGAATAATCGCATGTCTCATAATTTTTGGAGATATACCCAGGACTGTTATACAGAGGTCTAGATAATACTCATGACTAAATTACATAGACAAACGGATTCCGAAGCAAAAAAAAGACAGAAAAGGAGTAGTAATTCTTAATTAAAGACTTTTTATGAGCATTTCTTTTGTTATTTAAGACACTTTAATTCTTGTAAATGCCTATTCCATCTCTCTTTTGTCTTTCCTTTGATTCTTACAATTTCGAAGCACTTTAACTGATAACTTACCTCAAATTATTTACTTACCCCGAAATATTTACCTCTTTAATTTTTATGCATATTCATTCATTTGTCGTATGTTTAACTTTGACCCTCTGTCATGTTTCACCTAAATATTAGATGAAGTTTAAATTTCATGTGGGAAAAATTTCCCTGTCCAAGGATCGAACCTGTGCTACCATTCTGTAATACAAGTACTCCAACGAACAATTTTGTAAGCAAAGTTTGATGGTTTATCAATTTTAATTGCACAAAAAGATAATGATGACATGGTGCATGAAGACGCACGTTAAGTGTTGAATTTAAATTCCAACCTAACTTTTTAACTGCAAAGTTTCAAATTCGTGAATGCACGTAGGTGTACGGCATTTTTAACTTTTACGTGTTTTTGCAGTTTTCTCGAATTTTCGTTGTAGTTAATCCTAAATAGTAGTCAAAGCGCCGTAACTCCAAATACTTTAAAATAAGTTTTTCCATAGCTCTTAATAGAACTAGTAAATGTGAAGAAAAAAAACGATACCGGAAGATGACAATTGTTATTTTTTAATTATGTTAATTTATCCTTAGTCTAAATTTTTTGAAGATGAAAAGTTTAGTTTCTTATTATTGAAGCAGATAACTTTTTTTGCACCGTTATATTCATTGAATGCGAACATTCATTTTTTCCGTTGGAGTATGTAATATCAAGGTGATCAAACGACTTTCATAATTCGCCGCGGCTACCGTCGCAAGTTAACGGATAGATGTAAGGAAATATATTTAAAGTGACAACAGATCGATAACTCCGGTATTTTTTAAAATACAATCTATTCGGTATTTATATAATAAAAGTGAACGAATATATGAAACAAGATCAATATAAAAGGAAAGTTTTTCGTATGAAGAGCAAAAAAAATAATTTGATTTTAATGCTGCTGATGAGAGGTTACTCCTTGAAACACGTGTACAGCATAACTAAATTTACTGTTTTTTATGCAATTTCGGTATTTTTGTATTATTGACTAATTGATATATGTAGCCTTCAAAAACGGATTTAAATAAACATGAGTAGAAGATTCTATTTCAATGGCGGGATGTCAGCATTTAGTTTTAGATATATACTTTCATGAATTTTTCATATTCGGTGGTATTTTTTATATATATTTTCGAGGTCTTTAAGTTAGTTTAAGTATGTTTCAGAGTAATTAATGAATTAAAGTGCTTCGTAAGAAAAGGGGTGGTTAATTACTCTGAAACATACCTTAACTATTACATAAAATACTTTAAAACACGGCAATTCAGATATACACAAAAATGACAAATACATAACAAATCAACAATAACGTCCCAAACCTAAAGCACTAGCCGTGTGAACCCCACAAAAAACTAGAAAAAAACCATCAGGTGTTCCGAAAGAGTAAGAATGATCTGATCCACACGTGGAACCCACCGACAGTCATTGAAAAGTCCGTTGATAACCTGTAGATAGTGTTTATCAGTTTTGTTACAAACTCTTAATTTTGTGGTACACTTTTCATAGCATTCAAAGAGCCTGCTAATTCTAATTTTGTTTTGTACTTAAGTATTAATCTGTTTCAAATGATTGCAGAGGGCTTAAAGATAATGGTATTCAAAGTAAAATGAACACTGATGTAAAATAACATTTCATTCCTATCCGATTTGTTTAAATAAAACGTATAAGTTATCATAGTTTTTGTTTTTTCGTGTAATTAACCGCAACTGTTTGAAGCATTCAGTTCGTACAAATTCTTCAAGACAGTTAATTCTTGAAACAAAGCACAGAAAATTGGCTTTTATACTGAAACATCGTCATAAAATATATGAACTTTCAAGATATGTAGTTGACCAAAATTGTATTATCTATGTGTTAAACTTACCTAAACTGAGATCTGGAATTGCTTAAAAAAGAAAACAAAAAATGTATTTAGCACATTACAGTAACCATCGTTGTAAACATATAGTTGTAACTTTGTTTCCCGTTTATTGCGACAATTTTTAAATCAGCTAGTTAAATTTTCAAATCTTTTAAGTTTGAAGTTTACGAAAAAATTTGAAATACGAAATTCTGCTGTCTAGATTTCTCATTAATTGGGAAATAAAATGTTACAGTTTTTTCGCTTATACTCATTCCATTTGTTTGAAAGTACAGTAGTCCCGGAAATACTCAATCCCAAAATATGCCGCCGTTTTGTTGTACAAGTTCATTAAAGTAATCTCGAAAGAAATGTTTTACACAAACCAGTCGTTCAACGCGAATATTTAATAATATATGTCATAAAAACGCAAAAGCCAATTTGTAAAACAATAAATTAATTTAAACAACATCGACATTTGGTCACTCTACTTCTATGAATTTAGAAAATTAAGCTACTGATCACCAATTGCCGACGGAGAACAATTTTTGTGGTCAATTTTGGTAATGTAAAATTTACACAACTTTAAAAGACTTTAACTATAACACAATGATGATTAAACTCAGCCTAACGGATAAGCAGTCAGTGTACCGCTATCGATTGCAGTCTTCTAAAAGTAAAACAATATGTCAGTAACTCGGACATTGCTTGAGCAGACCATTTCTTTTCACTGTGGCAATTATTGAACATATTTTAGACTAAAGTAAGTTCTACTATATACATTCTTCTATTTTTGCTTTGTTTTCAAGCGCATATATAGTTGCTTTTATTATTCTGTTGTGCAGTTTTAATTATAACTGATCATGGTATCACGAATGCGCTTTAGAACAGTACTAGTGATGAATAATTAAACGTTAAAATGGTTAAATATTTACATTTTGTTACTTGTGTCTAGAATAGATGATTCTTAGAATGTAAAAATACTTCAGTTAGAAGATATGATGTGTTTGTGTTGCCACTTTAAATTTATGAAACGGATTTTGATGCGATAAAAACACTATTTTGAAGTTATTTTCAGCCTTATCGTCCTTATACATAAAATCTGTGTTGAAATCGAGTAGGATTATTGGAAGTTTTCTGAAAATATTTTAACGTTGAATATATTGAGTATTTTTCCAATATACTTATATGCAATATGTTACCACTTTCCCCCGTATGTTTGCTTTTCGCTTGATTTGGCTTTTGCTGATTACATATTAAGTGTCAGCTTTAATATAATTGTTCGAAAAAATATTTGTCAGACTAGCATCATCCGTGACGATGCAGAATGTATGTTTCATGGCTTCTACATACGAAATAAAATGTGTAAAATTTTATATTAGTTAGCAACATACCATCACAAATAAGTTCCTGAAATTCAGCAAGGTTTTGGTTTAAGTGTGCCCAGCGTTCCACATGTAACACATGGTTTCTGTTTCTAGTTATAGTTGACAGTTCAGCAAAACTGACATCCTTTCCAAACCCAACGGCAAATAGTGTTATACCTTTTCTAAATGCCAATGCTGCCTCTATAGCGGTTTTGCTTGGAAACGTGGATTTTCTGCTCGTAATAAGAACCCCTATATTTGGAACACCAGATCGATCACCTGCTCTTCGTTGAAACATTTGATTTACCATAACACGGAGGGCAATATCAGTACGCATTGGTCCTCCAGACCTTGAATACCTTCTAATAACTCTATAAATTGACCTTTTGTTCGTGTAAGTTTTGAGATTAAACCTCACTTTTGCTACGCTAGAAAATGCTAACAGGCCAACTCTTATTTTATCCTTCCCAATGTTTAATCTTTGAATCATTTTCTTCAATGTCGATTTCATTATCCGGAAGTTACCATATGGCATTCTGGACGATGTTTCAAGAAAGAAAACAATGTCAGCCTTTTCGGAACACCCTAAAAGGGACAGAAATAAATCACAGATATATGACCTCACAAAGAAAGGGCAATCGGCCATATAAGTGATAAAAAATAATTCAGCCTATGGCTCACATTTTCCTGATTGGCATTTCATTTCTTGCATAGCTCTGTCCTTAGCTGATTTTGGCTTTTCTTTTTAGATCTTATTGGTAACATGTTCTCTATCAGTTTTACACGTATTTCGGTATATGGACTTCCAAATGTTTCGATTTTATCTGTACTGAAGAGATTTAAGTAGTCGAAATGCACATATGGAGAAACACTATTCACGGTAATATTTACGAGTAAAAACTCTTTCATTTGCGGGTAATTTTTACCTTAGACTTTACGTGATGTATTTATATAGTATTTACTTTTTCCATCATGAGAAATTCGGTTTTTTGTCGTTTTTGTTCCTTCCCCATCACTGAGAAGTGAAGGTTTTTCGGTAGGATATATTTAGCACCATTTTGTTTAAAGCAGAGTTTTTGTAACCTACAATATAGAAATTTGACAAACTCAGGTATCGGTCAATGTTTTCTGATTATCTTATGGTACTGCATGGTCCATTAAAAGGGTTCCAGCAAATTGATATACTTTTTTTGATAAAACAAGTTATTCATATGTACAGAATGTGAAAAGTATATATCTTACTTACATATATTGATTAAAAAAAAATGTACGAAAATTTGGATATTTAAGTAGGGTGATAACGAAATTACCAATCAAAAAACGATAATTATGGATAATAATGGAATAGATCTATAAATGAAAAAACACCAGAAATTTCAAAATTTGCGATTTTTTTAATAACGAATTTTAACATACCAGCTTCTTTCCCTTTTCTGTCTGTAAAATAAAAATCGAGTCAAAGCTCTTACATGGTAATAAATATATAAGCAGTCTGTGAAACGTTTCGGATTTTGAGGGTATGTGTACATGTGTCAGTAGTGCTGACAAATTCAAACCACATTCAAACTATCAGCAGATTTAATATATCTCGACAATGCTATAGTCCTCAAGAGTAACCTTAGACCAATTTTATTGGTCATTTGGCTACAACTTCTACAGTTTGACAACCAAGTTGCTGTTGAGAAACTATAGGGTCTGTAAGTCTCGTCATGTGACACCGAGAAATCACGAATAAAATTGCAATTTTAAAACGTTTCCCGCCAAAATATGACGTTGCAGCATTATGACGTCCTAATTTTGTG
>MJUU01055812.1:18934-30719 GCA_002080025.1 Modiolus philippinarum
TTAGGCGATGAACTTTTGTTACAGGTTGAGCATTTATAAACTGGATTTTTTATCACTAGTACATGTACAGTGGTGAATTCATTTTGATTATTTCAAACAAATTTAAAAACTGTGGAAATTTTTGTTTTAATATGTATAATCAGTTTAACATTTTTATTTCTGGTTAATTCGCATACTTTTTGAGATACTGTAAATCATTTTTAGTGTTATTTTGGTATAAAACACAAAATCAGTAATTTAGCCATGGGAGATAATAAATTTACCTAGAGAGGAAATAGTATACTAAAAAGTTATCTCCCATCAATAAAACAGTGTTTTTCACATTTTCCCCCTAAAATGTTATGCATGATTAAATCTCTGTGGGCATTTCGAAATTTGTTAGAGTAAATATCATTTACTGATATTATTATTCATAAACTATTTACATAAAAACGATACAAAGTCTTTGCAAAATTAAAAATAGGAATTTCCCTCATCTAGGAAGGCTATTATTGAATATGAAAATACTTCAACATGCTCATCAACCAAACACACTAAAAATTATTTCCAGAGGTGAGTATCAACTTCTGAATTTGGTAAACCAAAAGTTTTTTAGCAACAATTTAGTTATCAATCTGTAGAATTGGTAGCCAAATGACCAATAAAATTGGTCTAAGCTTACTTCTGGTGGACAGTAAAACCAACAAGAAATTATAAAGTCAAGAAAGCTGTTTATCTATCGACGGAAACAGCAAACTATATATGGTATCTACAGTTCAATTAAAATACATTTGTTTTCCCTAATGAAAATAAGTAATGTAAAAATGAATTAAAAAAATGAATTCACGCCGATCTAAAAAAAAACACACACACACGATGAAATTAAAGGATAGGTTTTTTTTTATAGAGTGTGTATATGTTCAAGACCATACGCGTATTTGAACCGTACGCGTACGGTCCGGACCGTATGCGTATACTCATATGGTCCGACCGTACGCGTATGGTCGGACCATACGCGTACGGTCGGACCGTATGAGTATACGTGTACGGTCTGCTACGAGCCGGACCATACGCGTATATTTAGACCGTATGAGTACAAAGAAAAAGACAGACACTACTTTTCGTTATTCAAACAAAGAAGTAAGTTACATTCAAAACTGATAGCTCTAACTATCACTGAAAACCGTATAAATTATTAGGCTTTTATAAAAATAATAAATTACTATATAATACAGCTGAAATGAAATTAATAGAAGCAGTGAAATAAAAAAAAATATTTTCACATTTTCACACATTTTTTAAAGGTAATACATAATCTTCATTGTTACATCGAGGTATTCGTGTAATTTCCGCTGTTATATTCATAAACTGTCCCTGTTCGAAATTTTGGGATTTGCACTCTTTTTGGGGTAATTGGGGAAAATATTGTACCTCACAGGTGGTATTCAATGATTTTTTTCTCAGGATTTTCACACAAGAAGATCATATATTTTATTTCAATTCACATTCCATTTATTGTTTATGAAGCACTAGTTCTTTTTAAATAGCGTTCAATAAGTAATTTAATTTCATAAACTCATCTCCAAAACATAATTACAGTAAAGTAAATTCTTATTTATTCTTTTATAATTTCTTTAAAGTAACGATTTTTAGAAAATCTTATTTGTTTCTAAACATACGGGCTTAATTCATTAAATAATATTGTGTACTGTATATTAATTTATTGATGTATTATCCAAGATCACGCAAGACTTTGAGATAGCCAGACCGTACGCGTACGGTCGGACCATACGCGTACGGTCCGACCGTATGGGTATTTCGAAAAAATACTCGTATGGTCCGGACCGTACGCCTACGGTCTGAATACGCGTATGGTCTGGAACATATATATCAAGTAAAGTATCCTTCGTGAGACCAGTGGCAAAAAGTTTCTGAATATCAGTAGGTTTGACTAGTAGTACAACTTACGTTTTTGGTTAAAGATTAAGTAAAAAAGCTGTAGGCATCGGAGATCACATGTAATTCTAAAAGCTCTTTTGGACAGTTAAAACAAAAAAAATGATCAAAAATGCTTTCCAACACTCTGCAAAAGTTTTGGATCATTATTATACGGGGTGTACCTGCTCATTTAGTTGGGCAAAAAATTTGCCTGCACTAACAGTATATACACTATTTTCTCTTAACATGATATCCCGTATTACACTAAAATGAGCAGAGGATGTTCNTTAATACCTATTGTCAATATTGTACACTTGTTGAAATGTAGTAATAAATATGACTTACATTTGTACATTGAATTTCTCCATATTCCTCCACATTTTTGAGCACGATTTCCAAGACAAGCCATATTGCATTGAAAGTTGGGTCTTTTCAAAAATAACCTCTTATCATTCCGAGTCTTTGAACAGAAACATTGGTTAGAATGCTGCGAACATAAAAAAAAATTATAATGCTATGAAAATACCTACCTAAATGCTATACCAAAACCGTATATAAGAATATTTATTTGTTAAAAAATGGTCCCTCAAAGGGAATAATTACATGATATATATCCCCGTGTAACCCCAGCCTGGAATATCAAAAAATCATAATGATATGGATGGATATTATCGTTCGATTGTGTAACAATGTATCATCGTTTTGTATTCGCTGTATGACATTCATAATCATCGTTTTTAAATCTAATATTGCTTTTCTTACACATGTTTATTCTGATCAGTTCATACACAATTGGCAACTATGACGTAGGGCATCCTTTTATGGCATCCCTGACTAATTGTCGGCTGTTTTCGGAGAAGGTCGGAAATCGGTGTGTTTTTAGTGTATTTTACATCCTTATCAACGGAACAGTTACGAGATGAAAGAAGAGAGTGCAATATTTTTCCTCTAAATACACTTATATCTATCAAAAAAACGATCTTTTAATTTTTAGTGTCAGGTGTCCTTTAAAACTATAGAAATCGTCAACATGAAATAGGTACTCCAACGAAAAAATTAAATGTTCGAATTGAATGAATATAACGTTGCAAAAAGATAGCTATCTGCTTCAATAATTAGACATTAAACTTTTTATCTCCAAAAAATTAAGATTAAGGATAAATTAACATCATTAAAAAATTACAAATAGTCCACTTCCGGTATTTTATTTTCTTCTCATTTACCAGTTCTATAAGAGCTAAGGGGAAACTGGTTCAAAAATTATTTGGAGTTACGACGCTTTGACCACTTTTTACGATTAATTTAGACCAAAATTCGTGCACCTACGTGCATTCATGAATCTATTTGAAACTCTACATTTAAAAATTATAGGTTGTAATTTAAATACATCACCTAACGTGCGTCTTAATGCACCATGTCATCATTATGTATTTGTGCATTGGAAATTGATAAATCATCAAAATATGCTTAAAAAATTCTTCGTTGGAGTACCTACATGAAACAGTTGCTTTACTTTGAAAAATTTTGATAATAAATTTATATTGCAAAGACGCGATACGTTTACAAAATAAACCAAAAATTGAACGACCATACGGTCAGTATAGAGTAAATTCAAAACTAGAAAATGTCATATCCGTGAAAACGTACAAGCTATCATAAAATGTCCGTTCTCATATGTACATTTGTATATGTGTGAAACCGACCAATATGATGTCCTGGTAATTACCACCGAATTTGTGAAAGAACGAAAGTATTTAAGTACCAGTCCGTCGAAGAATTGGTGCGGTGGCACATTGAGGAAAAAACGCAAACATTTGATGTTTGATATTAATAAAACTAACCAAGAAAACGTCATTTTGATAGATGAAAGTTCTGTGTTAATTTGCCTTTTTGAGTTATTAGCGTCCAAAATTTAGTACAGAAAAAATTTCCCGCCATTTATTTGTATATATAACCAGTGAAAATATATCTCCAGGCCTAACACATGTTCGAATGTAAAAACTTTTTGGGATGTGTTTTTATGACCAAATGAATACATCTGAACCAAAAAATACAGAATCTAAATTTTTGATGTACCGCCAACTGCCTGACTCTTACCTGGAATACTACTTAAAAAGGTGACTCAGCAGTTTCTTAGAGTGAATTTTTGCTCTTTTCTAAAAGTCACTGTATCAACTACACACTCTTCTGTAAACCACTAAAACCATACATAACGGCGTTATAGAATTGTCATTATTCTGAAGGATTTGATTTGTCAAAAGCATTTATTTCGAGAACACTGAGCGTGTTCAGCATTATTAATCATGATGAAAGTTGAATTACTGGACTGATCAATTGCTTGAAGATGTCTTACATTGTACCTCATACTATCGATAGTGGTCTACAAAATTGATGAACCGTTCTTTTACATAATTTAAGTACTTCTACGCAAATTTTGATGATTTATCAATTTTCATTGTTCAAATTCATAATGATGAGATGGTGCATAAAGAGGCAAGTTAAGTGTCTTATCTAAATTACAACATATAAGTTTCAAACAGATTCATGAATGCAATTAGGTACACGGCAATTTTAACTTTTACTTGTTTTTGCATTTTTCTTGAATTTTCGTCGTAGTAAATCTCTTAATAAGTGGTCTAAGAGCCGTAACTCAAAAAAGGAATTAACTATTTCTCCCTTAGCCCTTAAAAGGACTGGTACATGTAAATGTGAAATAGAATAATACCGGAAGTGGAAAAAATGTAATATGGTGATAATTCATCCTTACATTGAAATCGTTTAATTTCTTATCATTGAAACAGATAGCTATTTCTTTTCGCACCGTTACATTCAAGGAATTCGAACTTCTTTTTTTTCGTTGAAGTACCTACATAAATCAGCTTCTGTAGTTGTCGAAATGCGCATCTGCAGTAACTTAATTAACATCAGTAATTTGTTAATTCATACAAGTAAATAATCTACCAAATACAACTTTTTAATAAATACCTGTAATCCAAAAAAGGTGAATTTTCTGCAAAACTTTGCACACATCTCCACTGTCATTTTTCTGTTCCTCATTGTTTGTCTTTTGTAGTGTGGTGGTATGTTAACATAACATCCCAGATACTTGTAATCTGAATAGAAATGTTAAAGCATTGTTACAATTAAATATCATACATCGGCAGGCGAATACTTAAGCGTAAAGGCATAACAAGGCACTTCTAGGATAAAAAAGGCCTACTTACTAGAAAGGCGACAACATAACAAAAGATACATTTCCATTACCCTAAAATCAACAAGATCGCCACAAAATTTGGGAACGGGGTTAAAGAAGACCGGTATAAAGGGAGGGGGCATGGAAGAAAGGAGTAACGGGGAGAAAGGAAGGGCAGTGAAAGGGAGATTGTGAGAAAGGGTGGGAGAGGGAAGGGATAAAGGAGAGAGGTGGGGATATAGAAAGAAAGGAAAAAGGGATGAGAGAGAGGAGAAAGACATTCGCATGTGCGCCCCCTCCAATATAAAAGCACAAGTAGTCAAAACTCTACAAAAAAACGTCATCAGGCGCTCCGGAAGGGTAAGCATAATCTGATTATAGCATTCTGTGAAATCCATTACCTTTATGATATGAAGAATATCCATATCCATTCTCTTCAGATGAGGATGAATCGTGTCTTCCTCTCCATGAAACATGTTCACTGCTCTCAGATCTTGTATGTGGTGATCTCCATTTTCCATTTACTAAGACAAAATGGACGGATGCGGGATAAATGCATTTATAAAAATATTTATAAACTAGCAACAAGTTTGATGATGTGGATGGGGTTTTCACGAATTAGGAGTGTCTTTTCTGATGCAATCTAGAACAGCCTTTAATTCACCTGAGGTGTGACTCTCATGGTTGACTAATAACTAAATATACCGAAGTTACTTCATGTGAATTTAATTTCTGCATATGCGCATTTCGACAACTTATGTCTCTAGTGCAGATAAAATCTAAAAGTTTTGAAGACTAATTTTAGTCATTTAAAGATGGTTTCTGATTAGATAGCTGAATTTGTTATCCAAAGCAATACACATTCATAGATAAACCAAACAATTAGCTTATGTAATTTATTTGCAACATGATTAGCTGAATCAGCCGTAATAGAAATGATCGTTGTGCTAGCTCTCGCGTAGAGAATCAACTGTGAAACATGCACTCCGTAAGCAAGAGAAGCTAGAATATTACTGCCATATGTTAGGCAAATTGATAATTTTGAAATTAAAATAGTCCCTTTTATCGTAAATTTTAGTACTGAATAAAATAACAGGTCCATTACTCGCGAATATAAAATGTGTCTTCTCGTGCAATTGAGAGATTATTTTCGTGAGGGGTAATAACAAAGGGGTCACAGAAAAACGACCTTAAACAGTAAAGAAAATCATCTAAAATATTAAAAAAATGTTTGGACCACATCAAATTAATTAATAGATTATCATCCCCACCCGCCCCATTTTTCATAGGCTCATTTTTTTTTCAATTATTAAGAAACTTTCTTTAAATTCCTATCAATTTTAGTGAAAATCGGTAAAAAAAAATAAAAATAAAATCCTCCCACCCATCCCCACATTTTTTACTACAGGTGGATGAAAATCTACAAATTAACTTGATAAGGTCTAAAAGAAACTGCACAAGTTAAAAGTCGCAAAACTGTCGAAGAACTAGGTAGTTCCAGTGAAACATTTTAGTATTTTATCATGTCCGGTCAATCAACACAGGTAGCTCTGTGACAGGCAAACTGATTAAGTAGTGTTGATGGGGCAGGTCTTGAATCAGTCAACGATAATTGGTCATTATTACCAGAAATCAACATATTTATTATTTTTATAAACTTAATTTATTTTCCCCTTGTATAATAATTTCCCCGTTTTATAAATAATGATTGTAAGATTTTTGTACTAACCCTTTACTACCCAAAACGTAAATATTTTGCAAATTTTCTAAATTATTGTTCAATTAAATTAAAATGATAGCTAATTATATTACTCTCCATGGTATTAAAGTTAAAAAAACATTGAAACCAAAGTCGTCCTTTTTGTTGTACATATTAGTGCCAAGATGACAATTTTCGTAAAATTCAAAATGTTTAAGTAATTAAAAAGAAGTAGATTTAGACGTTTAATAGACCATATCCGAGTTCTGGTATTCAGATTCACCAGTTGTTGTTTGTCCGCCCTACGTCACAAACGTGTCCGCCCCATGTGACCTATTGGCCAAGACTTGGATAGCACTACACCACTATTGACCAACTGCGAATCGATAGGATCATTATCAGAGTCTAAACAATAGATGCGATTCCGATAAAGGAAGTATTAATGTCATTAAATCAATAATGTTTACGACATTCAACAATCGCATATATTGTTTTGACTGTCATAATGATCTGGTCGATTCGCACTTCGTCGGTAGTCTACACAAGGTAAATGATATTAAGCAACATCCTTGCCATAACATATTCAATTTAACCAAAGTCACTAAAACCTAAAATATAGGCTAAGCCTGTTGTCAATGATTTAATCAATTTTATGAAACATCATTGTCTTACATTGTGTACTCGTGTAGTTGTTGAGAAATGGAAATAAATGCAAAATTGAGTCAAAGTTATTCCAGCGCAAAATATATGTCATGAATACCCACTTGCTGTTGAATTGGGTAGTTAATAAAATAAAAGTGGAACAATGTATAGGTGCTGAGAAATTGACTAGGACGGAAGGACGGACAAGGCCCCTTCAACTATCGTGGTCGTGCATAAAATTAAGGGTACTATAATAATTCTCATTGTGGAAAAGAACAAATTAAGTGTCAAATTTTGGATTCAATAGATCTAGACTTAAATAGTTTTCGTTCGATAGGTTGTAGAAAACTAAGCAAAACTAAAACACCTTAAACTCGTCTTTTAAAATTTCAAGGAAAAAGAATAGTTTTAGCATACCTTATCGTACCATACCACCAAAGTGCAAAAAACTAATTACCGAAGTTACTGTGAATTTATTTTCTGCATATGCATTTCGACAACTTATGTCTCTTCAGTGCAGATAAAATCTAGACGCATGGAAGACCATTAACTCAAAGATGTTCAAACTGATAGAGAACAAATAACCAATATACTCTAAATGTGAAGCCAAAATCAGCTTAGGACAGAGCTTTGCATCAGGTAGATACTCCTTTACAAAAAATAGATATTGCAAGGTTCCAAATAAAATCGGCTTTCGGGTCAGCACCGAAGCACTTACTACTAGGCTGGGAATAACAGTCCATTAGTAGAGACATCGACCCAGTGGTAACAAATAACTTAATAGCAAAGTTACGGTGAATTCATTTTTGCATATGTAAAGACGGGGTGTTTTTGAAGGTAATATTATGTTTTTGCATGCCCCATGGGTTTAAAGTAAAATAAAAGGGAAACTTATTCCGTAAGCAAAAATATGTTTACAACATCTTTAAAAAATGAACCCCTAAGCTTCTTCTAAGCTTGTTCTTTTTTTCTTTTTCTTTATTTTCATTTTATTTGTTTTCTTTTGACAAATTATTCGTTTTATTCGAATTACTTCTACTGTGATATATATAAGAAGATAACATTACCTTTCCGATTCGGTTCATGGCTGTAAGATCTGGTATCTAAAAAGGAAAATGTACAAACATTTCACATATTTCTTCGTTGCAAGAAAATTCTGGTTTTAATGTTATAACATTTGATTTGACTGAACTTGTAGAAAAGATACATTTACATGTATTCAAAAATAAAGGAAATACTAAATAGACTATACACATCTAAATCATATAATAAAGCCTTTGAAAATATACAATAGTCGTTTTTGATGAACGAAAGGTCAAAGCTTTCAATCAGTTTGCAAAGAGCTCACTAAACATATTTTATCAAATATATTCAGATATATTAAAAAAACCAAATCGCTCGCTGTTAACTGATGTCTTGTTGAAAACAGAAAACACTCGAATAAAACAAAATGACCACAAAAATGATAAACATGATGACTTTGATAGCGCGAACGAGGCATCATGTCGTTCGGAAGTTGTGAATTATTGGGAAGTTTTTCACCTTTTGGTGGATTTTTTTGGGGGGGGTGGAGCTACAACGATATTCATGTTGCAACATTTACAAAATAAACCAACTGTCTAGATAAAAGACTGTCTACAGCAAGATAAAACAACCAACAGTTTAATTCAGAAAAAAAAATAATGTAAAGAATTAATCCGTTCATTTAGAAAAGTAAAATATCACTATCTTGTTAGTATTTATTAGGTACTCCAACGAATATTTTCGTATTCAGCAAAATTTGATGAGTTCTCAAAGTTGAATGTAGACGCACGTTTCCTGTCGTTTTAACATTGCAATCTAAAGTTTCCGATTGCAAGATTCCAAATTAATTCAGGGATAAAAAAAGCTGGAGAGCAAATTTAACATTTGTGTGTTTTTGTATTTTTCTTGCTTTTTCTTCGCAATAGGCGGTCAAAGAGCTGTAACATTTTAACATTTTTTGTATTGGTTCTTACTAAAACTGTAAAACGCAACAAAAAAAAATACCGGAAGTGACTAAATTGTAATTATTATCTTGCACCATTGTACAAACTTGTAAATTCGAATTTATTTTCTGCTGGAGTACCTACTATTAAGAATTTTTAATTAGTAGCATTGTACCGAAAAAAAATGTAATTATAACACCATATAAAAATATAAGTTCATATAAAATAATATTAATTATCGGTTATTTGTATCAGTTTCCTTTGATCTCACGAGGCAGATATTTTTCAGCATTTGCTACTGCCCGAAAAAATATTGGCAAAAAGTCTCTTAGGCCACGCCTACTTTGTCAATCAGAATCAATGAAACAAAGAAATATGCACATCTATAGAGACTTACCGGATCGTACAAATTCTTTTCCTAAATCAATACTAGTCAATTTCACGATTTGTTGAGAATTAACATTCATTTTCAAAATGTGTTCTATTAAATGATTTAGTTAATTGCCGAAATAGAATAATAGATTAATATTGGCTCCAATGATAGACTCGCCCACAAGGGGCTCGTCCCTTATTGTTCGCCAATATTTCATGTATCAAAAACAAAACTTCCATTATTCTATATCAATATCCTATTAAAGAATCAAGTAAAATAATGAGCAGAACAATTATAAAATCAAAGCTCCGATGGAACTTGAATCTCGAAGCCCTGAAAATCTACACGTGGAAAAACTTCGTAGTCAAATTCATCCAGTCATCCAAAGAACTGCTGCACACGTCTGCATGTATTAAGTTATTCCGCAAAACGTGAAAATAATCGGATTGTGTGATTTTCGCATGTCGATTTCATTGCTATAAATATATGCAATACACTGTCACAGGTAAACAAATGTTATTTTTATCTTTGACAAATTACTGCGCGAGAGGTTCATTGATCCAAGACGCAATATGAAAAAAACAAGTAATTTGATAAACATGCATATTGTTTTCAATTTAATATAACAACACCGTATTCAACTCAAGAAAATGAAGAAATATAACTTAAAAACACAATATTGTATACGATTTTGAAAGAAACTTGCGCACTATATTTAATCGGAAGCACGAAGATCATCTTTTAGAGCTGTTAATAGGCTTGAAGCCTCACGTGATTTTTTCTTGTAATCTTAAGATCTCTCCAGCCATTTCATGGCTTCGAGATGAAAATAGTAGAGTTTGCGTACTTTGGTCAAGTTTGACAAAAAAGACACGCATATGTGGAGTGTAGTTCGGTTTTCCCACCCTTTCAGTAAATAACACTTATTAAACAACCTAACAAAATCACTGTCGTATACGTGTGCAGGATTGGACAAAACAAGATGGTGGACAATATTTTTCGAAAACGGGTAGGCATGAAGAAATGTCCATTTTCTTTGTGTATACGATGTTCTTTGAATAAAATAAAATACTCTTGCGATCAAGAAGGTCTTGTTTGGTTTATTTCCTGTTAATGACATCGCTAGTTTGAAGCGGGTGATGGAGTGTATTTTTTTCTTTTTACACATTTTAAGACCCCAATTGTTGGGAAAAGGGACCTAGATTAAATCTTTATATTAAGCTCTTTTCACCCTGACCGGATTTGCTTATCTATGTGTCATATTAACATAAATATCTCAAGTTAAATATTTGTTTATTTGCAGGATTGGACTTGTTACTTTTTTTTAACCAAAATTGTCAAGGATTGAACATAGATTTTGGTTCAGGATTGGAATTAAGAGACCGGTCCTATTTTGAAAACTCCGTTTCTGGTTCCTTTTAGTTGCATAAGTGGAATTTCAGTAAAAAGAAATGTAATGTTTTTCAAAGAAACGTAGCTTTGGGTATGCGACGGAGCATGCCCGTCTATGAATAGAAGCATCAGTACCGAAACAAGTTTGTAACACCCTCTATTAGCCGCGCTAGTACTCCGGACCGGTAGCGAATCCCAGTCGGGCGACAGGTGAATTTGGTAATTAAATTCATGCTCTCCGGCTACAGGTTTAGTATGTTGTCTGTCACGCTTAAGGCCTTGACCATTTTTGATGCCTAAAGGAAAGGGGACGTTAGCATTTAAAAAATGAAATGTGTACATATGTATATAGCACAAATTTGACCTTTGATTATTATAACCGGTTACATTTGGGCTATATAACCTGGCATAGTATACCGTGTTGAAAAATCATATCACTTAGCCTCGTCGTGATCTGTTACCTCTTTGAAAGTTAAGCTTGATCAGTTGGTCTGTGATATAATGGTTAGATTTTCTACGGATAGATAGATGTATTCATGTGTCCCTTACTAAAATCCACTCAATTACCATGAAAGCAACCATTAAAATATATGGCAAGTAAC
>MJUU01055812.1:31768-51091 GCA_002080025.1 Modiolus philippinarum
ATATCCGACAATTACTTAATTGGTGGACAGACTCAACATGTTTTCATACTTTTGTAAAATCTAATGCATGAAAAGATAAACATCGAAAAAAGAAATGTAACAGTAGTTGTAATATTCACCCTAATTTTTTATACAAAATAAGACAAAGTATCAAACAAAAGACCAATCCTGAACCGAAATCGATGTGAAATTCTTCACAATTTTGGTGAAAAAAGTAACAATTATTCCAATGGAAGGTGTTACAAACCTGTTTCGGTACTAATGCTTCTATTCATAGACGGACATGCTCCGTCGCATACCCAAAGCTACGTTTCTTTGAAAAACATTACATAACTTTTCAGTGAAATTCCACTAATTCAACTAAAAGGAGCCAGAAACGGAGTTTTTCAAATTATGACCGGTCTTTCAATTCTAATCCTGAACCAAAATCTATACCCAATCCTGCACAATTTTTTGTAAAAAGGTAACAAGTCCAATCCTGCACCTAAACAAATATTTAACTTGGGATATTTATGTAAATATGATACATAGATAAGCAAATCCGGCCAGAATGAATAGAGCTTGACATAAAGATTTAATCTAGGTCACTTTTCACAATAATCGGGGTCTTAAAATATGTGAAAAGAAGAAATTACACTCCATCACCCGCTTCAAACTAAATTGCAGAGATGCATTGGTGTTTCATCGAAGAATAAACATTCAAATGTACAAATTAGCGGTTTCATTAACAGGAAATAAACTGAACAAGACCTTCTTTATCGCAAGAGTATTTTATTTTATTCAAAGAACATCGTATACACAAAGAAAATAGACATTTCTTCATGCCTACCCGTTTCCGACAAATATTGTCCACCATCTTGTTTTGTCCAATCCTGCACAAGTATACGACAGTGAAAATACTTTAAAGAAAGCAATAGAATAAATATAGATTACATCACAAGATCCCGTTCATTACCATATTTTATCCACTAGAGATAGTTAAATTTTAAAATTTTAATTGCAAGGCTTGCCGAGCATTTTAAAATTTTTAAATTTAACTATCGAGAGTGGATAAAATATGGTAATAATCGGGATCAAGTGGTGTAATCTTTTTCTCTAATGATCAATGATAAACNCGAGAACTGTATTCCGAATAGATTTGGCGGGAAATAGCACGGGGCTTTATTCAACATACGTTGAATAAAGAAAATTTATCCAACGGGTCAAAACCGGTTTAAACTTGACATATCATTAGAGAAAACATGATATAGATTTTCTTTCTTTCTGTATGCAGTTTATTTATATTTCAAGACCTTTCAATACAATGTGTCATTATTTCCGATTTATAAACTTTGTGCTTACCTGCACTTTCTGCCAAGACTAGACATACAGAGACCAAAACCAGAATAGAACTCTCCATGTCACCAAAGTTCTACACTTCTGGCATTTTGCTATCACGAATTATTTTATAATGATAGCTAAACAAATTAAATTTCTATCAATCAAAATTAAAATTATATCGTTTGACAACTGCAACAGCTGATTGTGTTTTCAGACAAAACTTTGATAATTTTGCTTTATGTTTTCTGGTGCCGATGTGGTGCTTCATGTTTGTACACTTTTATATTTAAAGTACAACAGATGTAATTAGGTAGTTTATGCGATATTCGCTTTATATGTGCATATTAATTTTATTATTCCCATATATCATTTCTGAACATTTTACTTTTTTGATTAAAACTCTACTTCACAGGTTTTGTTTATGTTATGATTATTGATATCAAGCTTTTGACAAATTGTATAGATTTATTGTGTCAGAAATGTAGATTTACAAAATGCAAACTCTTGAATTTCAGTAAAGGTCCCTTCTATGTAACTTGAAAGGCAAAGCCTGAACCAGTCAACGTATAAAATACCTCTCAGCAAAATTATGATGTATAATCAAAATAAAATCAAGTACAGTTTCCATGGAGTCCAATCCTAAGCGGGGTGGGAATATTTTTCCTCCTCCCTTGATGAAATAATTTTTGAAAGGGACATTCCATACATTATTCCTGTAGCAGTCTTTGTAAATGACCTTCCATACATAATCCGTTTTAGTTTAGTAAAATTTGTTTCAATAGTTTCAGAGCGAATAGTGGCTTTTCTGATAAGGACCAATATTAAACTATGCTCCGCGCTGTTAGCTTACTTTTGGTCAGATTCCATCGAAGTGGGAATCTTTGCAATAGACCTTCAATACAAACGTTCATCATTTCAAGCACTGTTGATTATAAATGCTTCAGTTTTTGCTCCCTTTTTAAATACATACATTTCTTAAATAAATGTAAAACTTTCCATTTCATATTTCCCTTAAACGATTCTGCAATAACCCCATTTCAACACCAAATTTGAAATAAACAGGGAAGTTTCAAGGCGAAATCTCCCAATCTGAAGCTCAGTCAGCTGCCCCTTTGGAGCAGCGTCATGTTAAATTAGTGTTCGCGCTGACGGACACGTTTTTGTCGGATCGGTATATAATGAGCAATTTGACTTTTTATGCATCATTTCTTTTAAGTTTGGCTGAATTTACTTCAGTTGTTTCTGAGATTATCAAAATACGATTTACTCATATGGTCAAATGCAAGTCCAATGTTAAACTATCTTCAGTGCTGTCTGTCAAGTTTTGACGGTTTTAAAAGTTTTAAAACATAGGTAATCACCGATTACAGAGTTCGCTTCGTTATGGCACATTGTCACAGTAACAAAATTTTGCCTGGATGACCTATTATCAGAGTTGCATGCATAAGCAAAGTTACATGATCCTATCATGTATAATGACTGCAATGAGATCTAAAATTTGAATGTAAAACACTTATGCATAAAATATAAGTCAAAGCGACATATTTTTGCCTGGATGCTGAGACCATCAGAGATGCATGCTTATGCAAATTTGAATTATCGTATCATGTATAGTGACTGAGATCTGAACATGTCCAAAAACTTCAATGTAAATCAACCAAGCGAAAAATATAGGTTAAAGTGACCTAGTGATCTTTCATAAGAGATTGATGCATGCATATGCAAGGTTACATGATCCTATTAATAATGTATAGTGACTGGGATCTTAACTCGTCCGAAAACTTGGATGTAAATCAATCAAGCAGAAAATAAAGGTCAAAGTGACCTTATTTAGCCTGGATGCTGATCTATCAATAGAGTTATATGAATATGCAAGGTTAAATGATTCTACCATGTATAGTGACTGAGATCTGAACTCGTCCGAAAACTTGAATGTAAATCAATCAAGCGTAAAATATTGGTCAAAGTAACCTAATTTTGTCTGGATGCTGACCTTCCATCAGAATTACATGCATATACAAGGTTATTTGATCCTACCATGTTTAGTGACTGAGATCTGAACTCGTCCGAAAACTTGAATGTTAATCAATCAAGCGTAAAATATAGGTCAGGGAGGTCTAATTTTCTTGGAGGCTGTCAGTCAATCCAAGATGCACCTGCATGCAAAGTTTGATGACACTACCATGCATAGTTGTGGAGATATATACCCGAATGCGGATGCGGTCGTAGGCACGGACGTGGACGCCGGGATAATTTTTACACCATTACAATACTCGAATAGTCCCCCTCAACTTCGCTGAGGCGAACTAAAAATGTGTGCCTTATAACACAGGTATAAATGCATTCACTGGGCAGATAAAGGGGAGGTTTGGGTACCCATAAACCGGTTTATCCCTACCACTGGCTTTTGCTTGTGCCGGTACCAAGTCCGGCTGTCCCGAGTTCCTATCGTTGTCTACGTTTGTCTTTTGTCTTATACGTGTTTTTCTTGTGTAGTTCCCTTGCAAATCGTTGAATGTAATTATAATTTTCAGCCATTGTAGGTGTTTTCTGTTATCCATTTTTTAAACATTCCTTCATTTATTATATATTTTTTTTTTTCATTTTCAACCATTCAATTAAATGCTTTGATTTTTTTAGCAATAATTTTGTAGGTGAGAAACAAAAATGTTTTTTTTCCTCATTTTTGGACCAGACGAAACACTGCAACGATCTATCAAATCATAGAGATGACTGTATATATCTTTTCTGGTATTCAGGCAATTTGAAAAAAGGGGATTCCAATTAGAAATTTCGCAAAATTTTTGGGGTATTTTATTAGTAAAACATGAGGAAATTTAAGTTCCTATCGTTGTTTAGGTTCGTCTTTTTTCTTATTTGTGTTTTTCCCAGGCAAATTGTAGCATGAAATTGTAATTTTCAGCCATTGTAGATGTTTCCTGTTATTCACTATTTTTTTTATCTCTTATTTCTTTAAAGGTGAAAAATGAAAGACTCTTTCGACAAGGTAATACCAGAATTTTGAAATACCTTTGGTGAAATGCATCATTATTCACCAATGACACAAACTTTCATCCCTGACCCGTTTGTCAACTTCAAAAACAAACTAAAAATCTTCTTGGAAATGCCAATTAACACAACCAAAGTCTTAAAAGACTGCTTATCCTACAGCTTTAGACTCCAATGCAAAGCAGAGTCTAACTAAAAGTTACTATAGATTCCAAAAAATGTCATAAATTACAATTATTTCGATTTATGATTGACTAAATAGTTGAAATGGATACCGATTTGTGAATGTTCTTATTTATATGACAAATACATAAGACTAAAGCTCTCCAAAATAGTTTCCGAATTTCAACTTTATTCAATGTAAGAAGTCTTCGAGTACAAATAGTTAAATTCAGAATCTGTTTATGTGAGTGATATTGTGGNTAAACCAACACTAAATCATTCATGACAAATATGTTAAAATTTTAAATCCTAAAGGCTAAACAATATACAACCTGTGAATTTCCAATAATTGAGTTGCCATTTTTAGTACATTGTAGTTATATTCCTAACTCTTTGGCAATGAAGTCTACATTTAAGGTGGATCTTTCCTCATGTTTTGGGATTTTTGTTAGATTTTCGGAATTCTCTGGTTTTATCCATTTAGAAGCATTGTAATTTTTTGCCAATGAGCCCCCTTAATTTTTCTCATAATTTCATTTTATACATCTTTATTAACATTCTGAAAAAGGGTCAGTGTGAGCTATTGCCATCACTTGGCGTCCGTCGTCCGTTCACACTTTCATCTTCTCCTCTGAAACCACTTTCAACCAAACTTAACAGGAATTACGTACTAAAGGTCCTTTACAATGATTGCTCATTTCGTTCCGATCCGATAAAAAATATGTCTGCCAGCGCGGAACTTAGGTTTAACATTGGACCCTATGGGAAAAATTACATTTTCATCTTCTTCTCTAAAACCGCTGCAGCAAATTCAACCAAACTTTACATGAATCTTGTACTAAAGGTCCTTTACAAAGATTGTTCATTTCGTTCCGATCCGATAAAAATATGGCTGTCAGCACGGAACTTAGTTTAACACTGGACTCTATTGGAAAAATTACATTTTCATCTATTCCTCTGAAACCACTGAAGTAAATTCAACCAAACTTTACAGGAATGATGTACTAAAGGTCCGTTACAAAGATTGCTAATTTGGTTCCGATCCGATAAAAACATGGCTGCCAGCATGGAACTTGGGTTTAACATTGGACCCTATAGGAAAAATTACACTTCAATCTTTTCCTCTGAAACCACTGAAGTAAATTCAATCAAACTTTACAGGAGTGATGTACTGGAAGTCCTTAACAAAGATTGCTCATTTCATTCTGATCCGATAAAAAACATGGCTTCCAGCATGAAATTTAGGGTTATCATTGGACCCTATTTGTAAAATTACATTTTCATCTTCTATGAAACCACTGAAGCAATTTCAACCAAACTTTACAGGAATGATGTACTAAAGGTCCTTTAAAAAGATTGCTCATTTCGTTCAGATCCGATATAAAACATGGCTGCCAGCATGGAACTTAGGTTTAATATTGGACCCTATGGGAAAATTACACTTTCATCTTCTCCTCTGAAACCACTGAAGTAAATTCAACCGAACTTTACATGAATGATGTACTAAGGGTCCTCAACAACGATTGCTCATTTTGTTCCCATCCGATAAAAAACATGGCCGCCAGCAAGGAACATAGTTTAACATAGGACTCTATTGGAAAATCACATTTTCATCTTCTTTTCTTAAAATACTAAAGCAAATTCAACCAAACTTAAGAGGAATGATGTACTAAAGGTCCTTTATAAAGATTGCTCATTTCATATTGATCCGATAAAAAACATGGCCGCCAGCGCGCAACTTAGGTTTATCATTGGACCATATGGGAAAATCATATTTGCATCTTCTGATCTGAAACCACTGAAGCAAATTCAACCAAACTTTACGGGAATGGTATACTAAAGGTCCTTAACAAAGATTGCTCATCTTGTTCCGATCTGATAAAAAAACATGGCCGCCAGCACGGATGGACCCTATGGGAAAATCACATTTTCATCTTCTACTCTGAAACCACAGAAGCAAATTCAACTAAACTTTACAGGAATGATGTACTGAAGGTCCTTTACAAAGATTGTTCATTTCCTTCCGATTCGATAAAAAAAACATGGCTGCCAGCATGGAACTTAGGTTAAACATAATTTGGACCCTATGAGAAAAATCATATGTTCAATTTATCTTCTCCTCTGAAACCACTACAGCAAATTCAACCAAACTATACAGGAATGATGTATTAAAGATCCTTACCAAAGATTGTTCATTTGGTTTCAATCCGACAAAAAAACATGGCCGCCAGCACGGAAAATAGTTTAACATTGGAACCTATGGGAAAATCACATTTTTATCTTCCCCTCTGAAACCAATGAAACAAATTCAACCAAACTTTACAGGAATGATGTACGGAAGGTACTTTACAAAAATTGCTCATTTCATTTCAATCCGACAAAAAACATGGCCTCCACTGCAGAGCATAGTTAAACATTGGAGCTCGATATCAGAAAACCACCCATTTCATCATTTTCTCTAAAACTATTCAAGCAAATTTAAGTAAATGTATAGAAGGTCCTTTGCAAAAAATTACTCATTTCAATAGGATCAGACAAAAAACAGGGGTGCTAATTGAGAACATAGCTAAACATTAGACCCAATTCGAAAAAAATATTTTTGGTCATGCATGGCATAGAAGCATTTTGTCAGGGGAGCGATATAGGCTCAGTCTCTGAGCCTTTAGTTTAATTTTCTAACAAATAATCACATTTAGTTGAAATCCTATTTATTTTCAAATGGAGAAGCTAACCCCCTAAACCCCCCAAAACTTTATTAATGCAAAAAAAAAAAACAAAAAAAAAAACATTCCAATTAAGAACTTAAGCATGCATACAAACAATAAACATAATTCATATGTTTGATCCTCTCACTTCAGTTCTTATCAGCTTCTTTACCATTTCTATGCATGGAATGCATTTTAAATTTCGCCTAAAAAGCATAGAAGTGGTGTTATCAACCACTGTTGCAAATTGCCATTAGATAAGTTTTACAGAGGTCCCTATGATTTGTGAGATCATTACAATATCTATTTCTACCTAACAAATTAAAACAAGGAAAACCCAATACTAGAATGACGCAATGACACATACCAAAACTGACTAAGGAAAGGCCTCAGTGTCAATGTAATTAAAACAACCATGTATTATATCATGCTTACTATTTATGATCATCTGAATACAATTATTTGATGTTTATGGGCTTCTTACTGCTGTTGTTTTTGTTCATTTCTGTATCCTAAGGTTCCTCACTCATCACATTATGGAATTCTTGTCTGATTTCAGAACTCCTCTGGTTTTCTCTAGTTCAATGGCTTAAAGAATTTTGCAAACTGAACCTAACTTTTTATTTCATAAATTCCTTCTACAAAACAAAATACAGATGTAACTGTACAGTCTGAAATTCGGTGGTATTTAAACAATAGAATATGAACTCTCCTTTAGAAAAGATAAAAATGTCGATTTCAATGTATAGCTCGTTGTTAAGACCTGATAAAAGTTACTTATAACAAGAAAATTTATACTCTGTTATGTTCATGTGATGTATCTTGATGTTGACAAATGACATTTTTTAAAAATTTCTTGCATATATTTAATGAAAAATGAGATTTCCCGGAATATACCTGATTCCAAATGGTTTTGGATCTAAGCATTTCTTTACAACGAAAATTTGTAGGAAAAAATATACTTTGCAATTAAATATTTATCGATTCATTTGCAAATTTTGGACTGGGTACATGCAGTGGTTTCGACGAAATAATGTAAACAAAACGGCCATTTCTACCTGGTAACCGTCTTGTTTACATAAACAAAATCGATTTTTACTCACTAAGCACGTGGGGTTTTTGAATGGACTTAACTGAAGGCACGCCCTTTTCCTTGATTGAACCGATGAAATCTTGCTTTGATGATTACCCTTTGCGATCTTGGGTATAAAAGGAAAATGGCGTTGTTTCAAGACGATATAATTTTGCATAGTTACATAGAATGCGTTTTGGATCTCCGCGTTTCTTATGCAAGAATCGTCACTAAATTGACCTATAAGTAAAGTATGTTAAAAAATCTATCTGTACATATAATTTTGTCTGGGTACATGCATTTTAACACCCTATAGCAATTGATTTTGACTAGTTTTTCCGTTGAATATTTTCATCACGACAGTAAATTATGTAAGGAATTCGCATGTTACCTCTTCTTGGAGGCAAGTTTAATCTCTTTTTTAACTACAAAGTAAAGATCTGGGAATTGAATGACGTTTTCACTAAATATTGTATTCGTTTATTTCTTTTGAAATCTTGACATTTTGTCGATTGTTTATTTTCGTCGCCATGCTATTAATTTGTTCTGAAAAAGTTTTGAACACAGAAGAGCTTTTCTAGAAGGGAGATAATTTTATACCACTAGATTTCCGGCCGTGTAAATTTTGTTTCTGCATATGGCTCGACAAGGATTATCAGGTCCACATCAGATTTGCCCTAAGGGCTCATCTGATTTGGACCTGATAATTCTTGTCTCACGAACAAAAATACAAATAATTAATATTATAAGTAATTTTTTTGAATTTCTTTTGATCCACAAAGACTGATAATCTCAGTATCACTGAACGAGACACTATCACTAAATTATCGGGTCACTGTAAAGGCATCACATGTTGGTTGCTGTGCTGATGTCGTGTTTTGGTACTATTTGTTGTGTTCATATGTGTAGAATGCATATAAATCATTCCAATTAACAATACATTAACTATTCCAGCCTATTTTAATTAATTATAGATTTCCATTTATCATTTTGTGAATAACCAGTTAAGAGATTTAGGACATTTATTTTTTGATAACGACTTTATCACTGCCTAACGCATCAAGTTCACTCTAACGGGCTCACATGATACTGGCAATGATCAAGTCTGTATCAAAAACAGAATGTGAACAGTGCTTCCTCATTGTACAAGTACACTTTAATTGTGGTCCCTGACTTATTGCCATACATTTTCAAGGTCCATTTTTCAAAAGTTGCATACTTTCTATGTGATTTATTCATTCCATTAAATTCACAGTAACTTCCATATTTAGTTATTAGTTACCACTGGGTCAATGCTGCTGCTGTGGACTGCTAGTCCACGAGGGTATTCACCAGCCCAGTAGTCAGTACTTTGGTGATGACCCGAAAGCCAATTCTATTTGGAATCTTACAATATCTAGATTTTTGTAAATTGTTTTAAAAACTAAGGAGCATCTCCCTCATGCAAAACTTTGTCTTAGCTGATTTTGGCTTTACATTTAGATCATATTGGTTATTTGTTCTCTATCAGTTTTTAATCATTTTTGAGTTTATGGTCTTCCAAATGTTTAGATTTTATCTGCACTGAAGAGACATAAGTTGTTGAAATGTGCATATGCAGAAGTTAAATTCACAGTAACTTCGGTATTTAGTTATCCATATATTGCTACCCTCACTTATTGCAAAATTTTTCCTGGTTCAAAAGGTGGCGATACACCGAGGATGCACTATATATTCCATATGTATAAAAACATGTCAACACAATAAAATGGAGAAGTATATTATACAATTTGCAACTAAATTTAAGGGAATAGAAAATAAAACTTTGAATCTGAAGGTCCAAAATAATAAAAAAAAAAAAAATTGTCACATACAGTGGAATATAACAAGAGATGAAAATATTTACAAAAAAAATTGCGATCAAAATAATGTGCTTCAGAATATAAATTATTTGCAATGAACTGGAGAATTAGACATTAACAACTAGAGGCTCATATGAGCCTGTTTTGCTCACCCGGTGACTGGTTTTATTCATTGACATCAAGAGACCATCCATTATTATGCATAATATAAGTATTTGCAATGAACTGGAGAATTAGATGTTAACAACTAGAGGCTCACATCAGCCTGTATAGCTCACCCGGTGACTGGTTTTATCCATTGTCACCAAGAGACCGTCCATTATTATCCATACTTTACATCAGTTCACCAGATGTTACAGTTTCTAAGAGAATATTCAAACATTGTTGCAAAACTAGATGAGGTACAAACATACAAAAATCACAAGCTTTGAAGCAAACCACCCAAGGACTATACATGTAGTGACCAAGTTTGGTTCCCATTGGCTCAGGAGGCTCAGAAGATCTTTGAACGCATTTCCCATAGGGTCACTATGTTAAATTTTATTTCCTCCTGGCAGCCATCTTGGATGAGGTATGAACATGAAAAAATCACAATTTTTGAAGGGGATTACCAATGGACTATTGTGACCAAGTTTGGTTCCAATTGGCTCAGTGGTTTCAGTGAAGATGATCTTCGAATGCATTTCAAGTAGTTTCAGGGAAAAAAATCTTCAACCGCATTTCACCTAGGATCCTTATGTTAAACTATGTTCCTGAATGGCGGCCATCTTGGATTAGGTATGAACATAAAAATCACAAACTTTGAAGGGGATCACCAATGGACTATTGTGACCAAGTTTAGTACCAATTGGCTAAGTAGTAGCAGAGGAAAAGATGTTTGAATGCATTTCCCATTGGGTCCCTATGTTAAACTATGTTCCCCACTGGCTGCCATCTTGGATGAGATGCAAACCTGCTGGACATATGTAGAAATTGTAGTCCTTAATAAGCTTTACACTTCTTTAATTCAAACTTAACCTCTATCTCAAACAGTTTTTTTAATTAAAAGTAAAAATGTAAAAAAATCCTGAAAATTCAAAGAAAAAGGAGCTATAGCTCCTATATGGGTCATCAGATTTTCTTTAAAATTGCAGGACATGTAGATCTTATAATGCTGACCATTTTTGTAATTTAAACTCTCTATCTTCTATTATTTTTAATATACATGTATAAGAAGAAAAGTAACAAAAAAAACGGAAATTTGCGGAAAAAAGGGCAATAACTCCGACACAGGAAATTGGATATTCTCCAAAATTTCAGGGTAGGAAGATCTCATCATGCTGATCAATTTTATCCCCATGTCGATTTTTTATATCAATGACAGTATATGAGTTATTTGCAAAAAACTGCAATTTACCCCTATGTTCTATTTTTAGTAACAGTAGCCATGTTTTTGGTCTACGGAAGTGCATACCCTGGTGATGATTCAGGCTTTGGTTAGTATTGGCCCTGTAGTTTCTGAGAAGAAGATCTTTGAATAAAAGTTAGCGGACGAATGACAGACGCTGGATGCCGAGTGATGGCAAAAGCTTACATTGCCTTTGGCCAGGTGAGCTAATAATGTAGTCTTAGAGATAAATGAACAATGATATCTTGCTAAGATTTTAATGGTATAGTTAATGTCAGAAAATCATATGCTGCTACAACTCTATCTTTCCCAATTACTGCTGATGCTTCATCTAATAATAGCTGTACGGAATCTTCTTTCTGAAATGTAGTATTATCATTAAGTATTTCATACAATGAATTTGAATTCTCATACATAAAGTTAAGCAATACATTATTTTTGAGTCATGTTTGTCACTGGAAAAAGTTCTTTTACTGTACAAAAAAGAGTGGACCCTAAAAGATGTCTCGCTTGTCCCTGGTTGGTTGCTAAATCTGATGAAAAAAATCTAACTGACCTAATCAGAAAAACAAAACATGCTTAGGCAAAATAACTTAACTGGGCATTGGATGATTAAATTGAGGTCCAGGTCAAAAAGCCATATGGCAGACTGACATGTTCTAACCAAGACCATGATATATACCAAATATCATTGATTTATCACTTGTAGTTATTGAGAAACAGGCTTGAGCAAATCTCTTAACCGGGGCACTGGACCATGAAATTGAGGTCAAGGTCAAAAGCCATATGGCAGACTAAAATGCACTATGCAAGACCAAGCTATATACTAAATATCATTGACTTATCACTTGTAGTTATTGAGAAACAAAAGAACTTAACCTGGTCACTGGACAATGAAACATAGGTCAAGGTCACTTGACTTTGTGTCTGCCAGATAGGGTTTGGGTAAGCTACCTATGGACCAAATATACAGTTCCTACATCATAGGGTTCTATATCATATCTTGAGTTTACACCATCATCGCTGTCACCAGCCTATGTCTCGCTTTCCATGAGTTTCTTCGCGAGTGAGACAAAAAATTAATACATCGAGAGGGAATCACTTTTGAATTAACACTGTTAATCTGTTTGTAGCACTTCAGATTAATTGTTTTTTGTAAAGAAGGAAAAACTACAATTGTTTCAAGCACCTGTTTAAGAGGACATGCACTAACAAGGTTCTTCCCTTTTTTCCAGAAAATATTCTAAGACCAATTATCTCCCCTTCAAAACTTCAGGCAACATCCATATTACTTCATGCACATCGTTAGGTTATGCACTACAACTGCAACATTTCATCAAAATCAAAGCACCCATTTATGAGGACATGGGCTGACAAGGTTCGTTCCCCCCTTTTTCCAGAAAGGATTCAAAGACAAATTATCTCCCCTCTTAAATTTCGGAGGTATAATTATAAGTACACGTCAATTTAACAAATAGTTTTTTTAGATGGTATATATCAATTTAACAAATAGTTTTTTAGATGGTATATATCTATTTCAATAGGTAAGGAATCCAATACCTCCTGCTTACTGGTATTTGAGGTGATCATTTCTGCCATCAATTACACAGGTGTTCCTATTTTGAAAGCCCCATATTTTTATCCTATTAATTTTTTTTGTATAGAAAGGAAAGTGTATTGGATAGATTGGGTAAATTATTTTGTGTGTGCAAGCTCAGAAATTAATGAAGCCATATATTAATTCCTGTTAGGACTATTCCAGAAAACAGTGTCTCCAGGGGGCAGAATGCCAAGGAATTAAAATGTTGTTGGTAGGAGGTAAAATTTAAAACACTGTATACAACACATGCATTAATCTTATATTTTAATCGGTTGGTGGTACCCCTGAATTACATGTGCGTTCTGCCCCCAGGAGACTTTTTTTTACTGGAATAGCCCTAACTGACAATTAATCCTACTGCCACGTAGTTCTGAATATGTCAGACTGGATATACCGGGGATAATACTAACATTACTTATTTCTTCTGTTATATTGACGGGTCTATATCTTTGACTGTAATGTGTCAGTACAAGTTTCTCTACATTAAGTCTCTTTGCTACATCAGCAGCCATATCTACAATGAAATAATAATGTATATGATAAATAAAGGTGAGGCAATTTAAGGTAGATAGTAACTAATATTCATATCCATGAGATTTTGCTATAAATTGGCACATTTGAAGAACCAATCCTAAGAAACTGAAATCTGAAATAAAAAGTGGGTAACCAAGAAATCGGGTAGAAGCTTGATCATTTTTCTAGCCATTTTTTACCTTAACTTACATATAACCCAGACAAAAAATCAAACTTAATCCTTATTGGACTCTTCATTTTTAGATGGGCAATCCAATTGCTCAGTGCAATATTGTCTATCTACCTTAATAATGATTACCACATGAATTTAGTGTTTATATTAATTTTATTCTTTATCTAAGAATATATGTACTATAAAGCTTTCAATACAGAACATACTGATCCTTTTTAGCAAAAGACAATCTCTGAAAATCACTTTGTCTGTTATGATCATATTTCCATTGTAATGCAAATTATAGAGTCATTTTTTACAAGGTTTTTACATGATATATGGTATCTTAATGATGATCAAATGTGCATATATGAAACAAGCATTGTATGCTCCCGATTTGTGTTATTGTTGAATTTTTCAACTTTAATTTCATAGCCTCCCAGATGGTTTTCTGTTGATGTAGGATACATGTGGTTAAAAGGTATGTTAATACAAAAGTTCACCATTATTACGTCAAATAAAAACTAGAGCTGTCGTCGAATGGCAACCAATTCTGCCCCTGCTCATTGACCCTGAGTCAATATTGGCAAGTGCAAATTTAAGTGTGTTGACACAATACAGGTGTTGACACAGTACAAGTATGGACACAATGATATGCCTCCCCTTTTTTCAAAATACATAAAAGGGAAATTCTGAGCCTGAAAATCAATTCTATGGGTGCTAGGCAATCTTCCTGTAAAGTTTCATCCATTTTGAGGCACTTTGAATTTTCCCGCCTTTTTCCAGTTTCCATAGCAAGGGCAGCCATTTTTAAAATTCTGAGACCCAAAATCTTTTCTATGGGTGCTAGACATCCTTCTTGTAAAGTTTCATCAAATTTGAAGCACTCTGAATTTTCTGAATTTTCCCGCCGAATAGTTCCTGCCTTTTTTTCAGTTTCCATGGCAACCGTGGCCATTTTGAATATTCCAAAAGATATGTGTGTGCATATCTACTTATTGTAAGTTACATTCGTTTGAAGTAGTTGGAATTTGTTTGCAAACTTTCTAAAAAACATGAATAGTTGTGTTTTTCATACGTATGGATGGACAGACAGACGGACAGACGAACGGACGGACGGACAAGGGTAAAACAATATGCCTCCGGACTTTTCGTCGCGGGGGCATAAAATACTGTTCTACCCTGTGCATTTGGAATATCCTTTTAAAGTAAAGGTGGACCAAAATATTTAATATTGCCATGTTTATGTAGAGATGAATTTTTCAGAATAATTTAAAAATGACTATGTTGTTGCAATTTAGTTGAGTGCTTGCAGATGAGAACATCATTTTAAGTAATTAAATCAAAGTTAATTGAACTGTTCTTTTCTAGCATCAATCATCAATGTACAGAAGATTATTTGTTGAGAAAAGGTATTGCACCTTTCCTAGTTTGCTATCATGCCTAGTTTGCAAACAGGATTCAAGTGAAAAATCTGATGAGCAAATTAGATGCTAAATAAAGGCAGTGGCTCCCATGGCATAAGGGACAGAAAATACACTACCTGGAGTGGAATGTCCATTTTGAAGAGCTGTATCCTTCAAACTATTTTGGAGTGTGGCTTCATGTATTAAAACATCGGCATTTTGTCCTATTTTTAAAAGTTCTTCAGAATCGCTGGTATCGCCACATACAATTATTTTTCTTCCTGGTCTAGGTGGACCGACTACATCTTCAGGCGAAATCTACACATAAAGAAAATCAAAATTAAGCGAGAGTCAGGAAGAACCCTTGTAAAGAAAATCGAATTGAACATGATGAAAATTTGTGTAATATTTTCATGATAATTTTAATATTAATGCTTACATACACTGTATTAAAGCATACATCAGTTTATGCCATTACACAGTATCCTTACACATTTTTTCCAAAATTTCATAATTTCAAGGGACATAATTTGAAACCTGCTTTTACTTCCGATTCCATATTGGCAAGTATGAATTTAAATTGAAACCCTATAATAAATAATAACTACTCAAAATATACTAAAATTATTCAGAGACTTTAAAACAAGGTGAATGATAGTGATCCCTGGTGTCAATACCTATGTGAATAAGTGTAGGATTTAAAAGTGGTTTCATTCTGGCAGTGCATTCATTCTGTTTGGATAAAAATCCCTTGGGCAGAATTTCCAAAAAACTCAAATACAATAGTGAGTACATGTACTATCATGGAATAAAGAACAAAGCAGAAATACAATACTGTAAACCTGGATATTTTCGCAGCAGTTTAATTTTCGCGATTTTCGCGTTTGGAATAGAAGTGCGAAAATAAAATGGCGCTAATATACTTGTCTATTATTAAAGTCAATGGTCAACAATTTGGCAGCACAAATTCAAAACTGCGCGAACTAAAATCCAGTCAATCTACTGCAAAAATTTCTCGGTTTACAGTAGGTGTTTACATATAGATACTATATATATAGAATATAGGACTTTTTGTTTTTGATACGGACTTTATCACGGTAGTATATCAGGTGAGCCCGCTAGGTATAGTCATAGGGAAACGTGTATTTCTGTTTGAATTACGAACAATTTCAAAATTGTTTACTGTTTGTTCTCGCAAATAATTTTCATTCATGAGTTGACTTTACATTCAGATTAATGCGCGTCGTTTCGGTTCGCGCATGTCATCTGACGTACTGACCCAATAAATTTTTGATATGGTCCAGTACATTGATAATGACTTTATCGGTCAGTATACATCAAAGGCAAGAAGCATAAATTACCGATAAAGGGCTTTATAATCGCGGCACGAAATTTTCATGGATTTTTGTGTTGGACATATTCGCGGGGTTTTATATTCGCGGATTTCTAGTAGGACTTACTATTTCCATTTATTTGCAGGTTTACAGTGAAATATTCGCGGGTATAAATTTTCACGCAAATCGTTTTAAATGCGAACAGGGCAAAAATTTTTACCCCGCGAAATATAACAACCATACAGTAGCCATTTTACACAGAAGAATGAAAGTATGCTTGTACATGCAACACAAAAACTTATGAAGCAGTTTCATGACATAAAATTATGGAATGATAAACAATACATGATTGGGGTAGTTGGGGTGTCTAAAACTGAGCAACTTTTTGCACATCTAAGCAAAAATTCAATAATTCAATGAGAATGTTGTGTAAATGATTTTGTATGTCTTTAATACAATAATTAATATAGAAATGAACAACAAGTATCAAATTTGTTCGAATAATATTACATTTTTTTTTTGACAGTTACACTTTTTTCAAATGATGTTCATTGAAATGTGTTCTTACCATTTTTATTAGATATTCACAAAGTAATTGAATCTGAGCAATACTATACAAATAGACATGTTCTTGTGGTAACATTTACATTGAAAGAAAAATTCCCTATTTATGGAGACATTCATTTAATGAAATATTCAATGTATAAATAACAATTTGCGGAGAGTATAATTTGAAAAGAATTAAATGCCTTCAAATATGGTGGCACACAAAATTAAAATAACAATTGTGTTATGATGAAATTGATGAACACAGTGCAAAAACAGCAATGAAAGTGAAGTAATATGTCTAGGTAGGAAAAATGGGGTACTGGTTGTGATTATTACACCGTAGAGACACAATATAATATCTTTAAATACAATTTATCCATACTTTGCAAAGGTACGTATACAATTCAAATATGACGGCCTTCAGTTGCTTTGTATCCAAACCCGTGGTAAAAATAATACATGTATATACTTCTGGGTAACGCCATAATAGAGATATTTCACATTCTGACGAAACTCGACGTAACCCGACGAAAGAAACCCTTCATGACGAACTACAACCTAAATGACACGAAGGGGACCATTAGCTGAAGATATTATGCTATTCATTTCCAATATTATCTGTAGATTATTTCTAAGATGGTGACTAAATGCATGTGTTTGTCAAGCTAATTAAATTATCATCCCCACCTTACATGTGTAATATTAGACATTATTCACTTATAAAAAATCAAATCTTGTAAAGTCTTTAACCGGTCGAGTGCACCCTTGTACTGGTAGCTTGCCAAGTCCGCGAAATCACCAAACATTGTCAGTTAAAATATTTTCAACTATTAGGATACCAAGAAGATCAACATAGCGAATTCCTGTGCAATGAGTATTAAGAAATAAAGATTGAAATGAATAAATCGACATGGAAACGTCAAAAAAAAATATTTTCTTTCTCGACTTAAAACTAGAGTAGATAAAACTTGCTTCAATTACGGACCATATGAATACTTAATGGCGCATTGTATAGCACTTTTTAATAGCAAGGCTAATTTTATAAGAAGAATTTGTTTCTGTATGCACAATAAAGTACAATCAACAAATAACTTCCCTGTACGATACATTTACATACCAGTTACTGAAATCTCAATGACCTGTCGATAGCGAGTAATTCCGTGCATAAATTATTTATTTCTAGAAAAAATGTATGAAGGGGAGATTAGCATATCAACATGTCTTTTTAGCGGATCTCAGATGGCGTTTTTTTAAATCAATTTATTTATTTTCATTTATTTTTTCGGTATTTTTTTTCTTTTTTTTTTGCAGAATTTGTTTTAACGTTTGTTTTGTTTTTGTTTTCTAAAGTAAATAACATTTTTCTACAAAGAGGATATACCAATAGCTTTAATTTAAAATAAAAGTCTTGAAAATTGTCTTTTCAACTTAAAAGTGACCAATTTAAATAACATTACATGTCTCATACAATAGAATAAAGATTCCATGACATGAAATCGAAGTTTTCCACATGTCGAATTTAAAATGAAATTCATAAAATGTGTCACCGTCTAGGCTCCCCCGAAAACAGAATGACATAACTAGCAAACAGACAAAACAAAAAACTTCTTTTAGTATACCACCCATACAAGTTAAATCGATTGTTTGCAAAGTCACGTGTATTATAAAAAAATAATGAGACTGAGTGAGAAATGCCATGTTAGAATGGAAGACGGAAAAGCCTAAAATCATTCGCCTTTCAAGATACAAAATATTCTAGAACGAGTAAATCATATGTATTGCTTTACCATAGAGGAGACAACCCCCAACCCCAAAATAAAATCAAAGATATAGTAAAGATCAGATCACCAAGTAGGTATAGACAATAAAATAGCATACGATGTGGTCCATATAATACCATATAATTATTAAACACTGCCAAATTTAAAATTGATGTGACAAACACTGCAAAAATATAGGAAAATGCATTTAATAAATTCCCATATAGATAGTATATGGTTCAAGGGGAAGTCTCAACATGACCTGATTGTATTTGTTCATCAAACTGACCAAATTAGCATCACTAAATCTGTATTTGAAAATATTTAATAGATCTGATACAATGATATCAGAGAAATATTCATATGTCTTATTTATGGAGACCCTCCCCCCGCCCCACGTGTAAAATGCTCACAATATCTGCTATGAATGTTTACTGGTCATATAGTTCAAGTACTGCATGTAACAAAAAATATTTTTTTTTTTTTTTTTTTT
>MJUU01055812.1:54185-65167 GCA_002080025.1 Modiolus philippinarum
GTGGTAAAAGGCTATTTCCCATATTATTCTATTGTAAATATAGTGCGAAAACACCAAATTTGACCAATCTTTAGGTCTTTTTTGACAAATCCGTGACCCCCAATTTTTAGTCATATTTTGATAGCTTCACTGAACTAATTTTAAAAAAAGTTCTTATGTCAGCAACAGAGACACTCCAACTACCTTAAATCAAGATGGCTAAAAATACTGTAAGTGTATTAATTTTTGCAGATGATTATTTTTGCGGTTTATGAAAGAAGAACGACATATTTGAATGTATCTATTTTCACGGTTTTCCATATTAAAAAGGCTTTTTCTACACAAAAACATGTTATCTTGGGTACTATTTTTTGCGTTCCAGAGCCAACTGTAAAAATAGCGAAAATTAGTACAACACAAAAATTAATATGTTTACAGTATAATGTACACTTTAATGACAGAAACAACAACAGATTCAAACAGACCTTTTCCCCTTCTGGTGAGGTGACTGTCTCTCCTGATTTTATTTTAGAATACAATGGACCTGGAGGTATACCTTTGGCCTTTAATTTCTCTGGATCTAATCTACAAGAAGAATAATAAATTTTCATAAAATAGTACACACGGGTATGTCTGCCCTCAATATGCATATGCTTACAAACATATGATAAACATATACCATTGTTCTCTGGCCACAATTGTAGGCAACAAATAGTCTTATCAATACAAAAAATGTAACTTAATTGTCATATTAAAATCCTTATAATCAAAATAATGCACTTGAAATTGAGGTGAAGATTATATAAAGGGTGTCAGACTGGCATGGCTACACCTAAAATTGACAACATACTTCAGACTGCCCTGTCTTCAGCATATCTAACCCCAGACCATTTATGGCAAGTGCAAGTGTACAGTTGCATACAGATTGATATAAGTACAAACAGTTTAACAAGTGAAGTCCCTAAAAGATGTCTCGCCCATCCCTGCTGGCCTCTAAATTGATGTGAAATCTATGTGAACTAATTAGAAAAGTGAACATGCTCACTAGACCGTGAAATTGAGGTCAAGGACAAAAGTCACCTGCCAGACTGACATGTACTACCCAAGACCAACCTACATACCAAATATTATCAGCCTACTACTTCTAGGTATTGAGATATGGACTTAAGCAGAAAAACTTAACATGGCAACTAGACCGTGAAATTCAGGTCAAGGACAAAAGTCAAGTGCTGGACTGACATGTACTACCCAAGACCAACCTACATACCAAATATTATCAACCTACCACTTCTAGTTATTGAGAAATGGACTTAAGCAGAAAAACTTAACGTGGCCACTAGACCGTGAAATTGAGGTCAAGGTCACATATCGTTATGTCCGTCAGGTAGCACTTGATTAGTACTACCACTGGACCAAATATGATGTTCCTACATCAAAGGGTTTTCAAAATATCCTGCATTTAGTAAAAGTTAACGCCGTCGCCGGTGTCATACTTTGCACGCATATGTCTCGCTTTCGCGACTTTCGTCGGGGGCGAGACAAAAATAGTAATGGTCGATTACATGATACCCACCATGTTTCACAAAATTTCTAAGTTAAAAGGGGCATAACTCCAGAACTACGTGTACCACTGAACCCAAAATTATACTTGGCCTGTGTTTTGTGGTAAACAATTAACATACCAAGTTTAAAGACAGTATGTTATTTCATTCACAAGTTATGAGTATGAACCATAAAATTTCCAAAATTTCAAAGTTTCAAGGGGGCATAACTCCAGAACCCCTTGGACCTCTGAACTCAAAATAGAACTTGACTTGAGTTTTTGTGGTAAACAACTAACACACTAAGTTTGAAGACTTTGTAATATTTTGTTCACAAGTTATTAGTCGGAAACCCTAAAATTCGTAAAATTTCAACGTTTCAAGGCGCATAACTCCAGAACCCCTTGGACCTCTGAACCCAAAATCAAACTTGACCGGAGTTTTGTGGTAAACAAGTTACATACCAAGTCTGAAGACCTTGTGATATTTCATTCACAAGTAATCAGTTGGAAACTTTGGGGACGGACAGACAGACAGATGGACAGATGGACACACAACTGAGGGTATCACATAATACCTCGCCACTTCGTGTGGCGGGGTATAAAAAGTCACTTATCAGTAAATATGAAGTTAAGGCAACATGACTGGTTTCAGACTCAGGCATGTACCCGCCAAGATGTAAGAATAGCCAAAATGTGGCAAACTTATTCATATATACCAATACCCAAAATATAGTGGATCAAGATATAGTTCCTGAGGAGTAGACTTGAAAGTACAACTACGTCCAAATGTACATGAAATTAATGAGCTATGAAAACAAGGTCAGAGTATTTTGAAACATGTTATGGAGGAAAATTCATAATTTACAGAACAAAAATGACCTGCATGAGTAGTTTTTAGGAATAACATACAATGTGGCTACAGGGGGCTGTCAGAAAGTAATACCTCTGTCTAGCTTTCAGTGACTATCCTCACAGGGAGGACAATCATTTACACAATATTTTCTTTAAAAAAAAGCTGCTAACTAGCATGACTAGAAGAGAGAAAAATTTCAGATATATGTGCATGTGAACAAACCAGGCCTGGGGTCAATTACATTGCAATGTAATGCATTACATTACTATTACTTTGTGAATCTAGCATTACAATTACAATTACAATTACATTTTCTGCCTTATGTAATGCATTACATTACAATTACTTTGCCTTTGTCATGCATTACATTACACATTACTTTTTTTGTCAAAAATAATGATAAAAACATTATTCAAAGAAAGATTTTATGAAACTAGGCACATATGATGCATTGTATATCACCTATAAGATAAGATAAGAATTTTATTAAACTAGATGTGTTTTAATCAAGAACCCATAGAAGGCATCAATTTAAATACAGCAACATATGCATGAGTATGATAGACAAAAAACAAACACTTATATAGACCACTACTGGTCAACTATGTTAACTTTTAATATATAGTTTACATTTCCAATCCATTTGATCATCATTTGGGTTTCAAAAAATGTCACCAAAAAGAGAACAAAGATCCAGAAAGTTTGATTAATTGTCCATTAGTAGTCCTCTGCCATTTTAAAATTTTGATTTTTGGTCTACATAGTATTATCTGCTATTTATATTTGCAATTAATTTGAATTTGTGATATTATTATACCCCTGCTCCAAAGGAGGGGGGAATACTGTTTTTCTTCAACAAACAACTGGGCATGATGATCACTTTTTACTTACAACTACATGAAGTGGAAGCATAATTGGCTTCATATTACATGCATATTACTTTACCAGAAAAGCAAATACATCAATTTATAAATTAAGAAATAATTCATGGGCGCCGGTGGTTTGTTGGAGATTTACATATTGGTGGCCATTATTTTCGTTAATATTTTACCCAGAGCGTAGCGTAGCGGAGCGAGGGGTAAAATAAACGAAAATAATGGACACCCATATGTAAATCTACTACAAACCACCGGCGAACATGAATTATTTCGATTCTAATATGACATTTCATTATCTCCGCGTACCTATACTGTACACGGTAAGGACCGCCATTACATACGATACACAGACGTTTTTGTGCACAAAACATATTATGACGTCGTCTGTTTCAGCGTAAAGATTGTAGTGAAGTCGCTCATAATGTTATTGGAGATTTTCATATGGATGGTCGTCATGGTTTCCATTGTCCCCATATTAGAATAATGAATAAATACTTGTAGAAAAAAGTACACTACATAACATACAAATACCTTACTTTCCAAGTATAGGCTTTTCAAGTATGACAAAACCAAAGGATGGTATTCTGTGTTTTAACCATACTGCATTTACACCAATCTTAGGATCTTCAAATCTAAAGGAAACAATGATATAATATGTATTAAACAAGAAATAAAGCAAATGTCATTAATTTACAAAACAAATAGGATATGTGTAATCATACTTTCATTCCCCAGTGTAGCATCTCTGGATAATGTAAACATCATTGTAATTCTACCTTGCTGTTTATTCTATGTAAATACTCCCTATTGTATTTGAGTGTTGTGGATATTTTACCCTTAGTAGTGATTTTTATCCAACAAGCATGGAAAAAACTTCCACTACAAGTTTCCCAAAATTTAAAAGAAAAAAATTCTCATTCAACCCAAGTTAATTTAAAAATATTTCTTCTTTCTGGAAAAAAATGATCCTTCAATGTTAACATGCTCACTAAAGCTCACTTCTTGATAATGGAAATATTACTATCTCTAGTAAAGAAATATTTTTAAACCAATCCTACTTGAAGGTGAATCTATATTTGAATATTCCCCTTCTTTCAATAAAAAATATTTAACTTAGGGCTGTTCAATTTAGATCTTCCTGGGGTAGGGGAACTCTTTTTAATATTTTTCTATTAAGTGTGGAGGGTGAAACATATCTTTTTATGTTGTGTGAGTTCATCTCTTGAAACTTAATTCAGTGCGATAATTAAATCATAACAAATGTGTCAAATAATTCATAATGCAAGAAAACTAAGATTTCAAATCTATTAAAAAGCTCCGATTGGGACCAAATAATTATGTCAGATTAGACAGAATGTGGGATGAGACAGGTTTCATTGTATTTTGTTAGACAATTTAGTTCTGGTGGTGGTCGGCTGCTACAATAAGTAAATTCTGATGGTGGGGTAGGACATTTTTAGAATTTCTATTGGTGGGGGGTATAAAATAAGTTACCCCAGGTATTTTTAAATGGTACAGCCCTGACTGAAAATGGCAACAAACAATAATATGTGTCTAACAGACACAATGCCCAGTCTCACAACTGTTTCACACAAGGCAATATTTTGTGATCAGTAAAGCATGAAGTTTTATGCATGAATATATTTTTATTATGGTTTTTGTTTATTTATACCCTTATGGATATTTAATAAAGTTTAATGATAATAGCATACATCCTTCACAGAACACAAAACTTAAACCTATGGATAAACCTAAAACTATCCCCTTTTTTCTGTGATAAGTGAGTCTTGAAGTTGGTGGCATAACAAGATATCTATTATGTTTTTTGTTTATTTATATCATAATGTATATTTATATAAAGTTTCATGATAATAGCATACATCCTTCAAAGAAAAAAACACCGAGGGTTAACCTAGCTTGGGATGGACGAATGGACCCGAATACTAAATGCCCCCTTACTATCTTAGGCAGGGTATAAAAACTTACAGATTCCATACTTTGTTGTCATCACTTTCTATCAGAGATCCTTGTTTTTCATTAGGATGTAGTTTATCATCATAGGTCAGGTTTACATCCCATGTCTAAAAAGATATTTGCAAGTATTTAATGCATGCTGTTTACACTTCTTGTAAACCCTATTCTATACTCTTTACTAATGAATACTTCTTTTTTGACAACTCTTGGATTAGGGCTTTCCATATTGTTTGATTTTAATGCTGCTGATGAGACGTTACTCCTTGAAACATGTGTACAGCATAACGAAATTTACTGTTTTTTATGCAACTTGAGTATTTATTGTATCTTAAAGTATTAGCCTCTCTATATTAGGCCACATCAAATTTATTAATAGATTCTCATCCCCACCCATCCCATTTTTTCCAAGCTCATTTTTTTTTTACTTTCAATTATTCAGAAATTTTCTTTAAATTCCTATCAATTTTAGTGAAAATCAGTAAAAAATAAAACCCTCCCATCCACCCCAGATTTTTCGTTACAGGTGGATGAGAATCTACAAATTAACTTGATAGGGCCTTAGAGCACTGCATGCATGGCCATCAAATATGCAAAATAAACATACTTTTCTAAGCATTTAGATTTAACAATGCTTAATGCAAAAATTACCTGATACGAAACAGAAATGTATTCTTTCATTTTGTTCAGCCATCTTTCCATATACTTGCTTTTCATATAAAATGATAGTAAATAACATTTTTATGGGATTATCTCCCCTTTTGTGTTTCATGTGGACAGCACTTTTTAGATAATTTTTATATTTTCCATTAACAGTATAAAATACTAATTTTTTCAATGCAATCATGATAATACACTTCATTGTAGCTAAATCAGTCCAGAGTCAAGCATGTTTTAATGTTTTGTTTTCCAACTTGTAATAACTAAAACAATTTTTGAAAGGAATCAACCATTGTATGCAAAGGTATTTTATCATTGTTTTACGGCAACTAATGTTCAAATGGAAACTTCATAGATTTATATACATGTATGTAGTAGGGTTAAATCTGAAATCAGTTACTCATATTCATCTGCTTGCATATTGTTAATTCAACAACTGTTACAATTTTTCAATTTTAGAATTTGAATAAAACTTACCAGGTATATTGAAGTATTGGACTAGAACACAAACCTACAGCATACCCCTTGCAACTGATACAGTCCTTGTATCAGTAGCCGTTACTTATTGACAGATTGTTGACTGATTGATGACGGATTTTTGACTGATTGATGACGGATTTTTCACTGATCGATGACGGATCCATGAATAACAGATGTAAATGTATTTTACTGATGTAAATCAGTAAATCACGTATGCAGGGGGTCCAATCGAATTGGTAAGTGCAGCGTGTATTTTTGTAATGCTACCAAAGATGGCTGATGCGCCCCGCTTCGGCAACTAAAGGTCAGTACTTGAGATGGTCTTATCGTTGTGCATTTGCACATTGTATTCTGTAAATGTTGCGTTTCGGCTCTCATACCATCTGACAATCGATACGTGTATTTACTTTAATACAAAGAACGCTTTTCAGAAAGCTATTGAAGGAAAACCGACGAGGGGTAGGTCAAAATTTTGAATATGCCAACTTCATCTTCAGATTTCTATACATCGAACCCATTATATGTTACGTTTGTAGTATAGAATTGGTGCTTGTTGATGGGAAACATGTCAAAGATTTATTTTTCATAAGGCTGTTTAGCGTTCTGTTTATTTTCGACAGTACTTCAAATTTTGGTAAGTGCAGTGCGGTGTACGCCAAATTGGTAAGTGCAATATATTTGGGAGTATTATTAAAAAAAGATATCTGTATTTTATTTCATCTTTTTCCTAAGAAAAATGAACTTAACTTGCAGGAGGTGACAGTACCGTTGCATTTTGTTCTGGAATATTTAAAATGAATGAAAAGGGACAGGAAAACAAGAGAACGATGCATACGTTTTTTTTTTTTGCAAACTCGTGAAATATCGATACACGTCAAATTTGTGTAAAAATGTCCATAACTGCGAATGAAAAGCTTAATTATGACAAGAAGACTTTCTTCCTTCAAGCTGAATGTAATTCTAAAGACTTTGTCTCATGTACATTTACACCATATCCTTTCATGATCTTTCATTGTTATTGAATAACGTTGCTGTAAATGATAATCCAGTCTGCTGTGAATAAAGTTTGAAAATATTGAGCTTTCGTAACGAAATTCTTGGGTTAATGTACGGAGTTTTAATGGAGTGAAAATTAAATATTTCTTGTTATTCTTTAAAGTGACCATACAATACTGTGGCCAAAATCATCGTGAAAATGTTTTTTGCGAATGAAAATGCTAAAAAGGTAGCAACTAAAATCTCGGCATGCTTTAGATATTTTCATTATTTTCCTTATATTGTTAATCAGAATAAACAAATCCTTCCCTATGATTTACTATCCTTTTTCCACTGAAACAGGAAAAAGAAAATTAATGTTCATCATCTTCAATTGAATTGTTTACAATTTTTTTATCGACAATTCTTTACTGTAATATCAAGGGAATCGCAAAGTTACAAAAAGGCTGCATTTAACAAAATATATACTTCACTATAATCTTACCGGACATATCTTAAGAATTTAGTTACTTGTAACAATTAATCATTTTCAACCAAGGTTGTGGCCTGCCATCAAAGTTTATCGAGATCTCTCGTCATGCTACCTTACTTTTCTTGGGTAGACAATTGTTCAGTTTACCCTCCAATTAGGGACCGACCATTTAACTTTAAAGGGGGGGGGGCTATGGTTTTTTTCTACAAAACTATTTTGAAGCTGATTTTATGTGAAAAAATAGTTTGGCTGCCAAAATGATGAAAACAAATTTTCTGAAGGAGGCTTCCCATGTCAAAATGAAATGCTTATTAAGCCTTTCCTAAGCATTTCATTAACATTTCAAATGCTAAGAAAGCATTTCTCTAACATTTCTTAACCTTAGCATTTATAAATGAAGCTTAACATTGTTGTTGCTGCTAATAAAATGCTTAGTAAATGCATTTCTTTAACATTTCCTTAACCACTATGGAAATGTTAATTAAGTACCACCCACAATTAGCATAAATTAGCATTAGCTTAACAGCTTATCATAAATGCTAGTTAAATGTTTGTTGAGAAATTAAGTGAAAAATTTGAAAACAAAATTTTGGGGTAGGAAAAAACAACCAGAGGCTCTACAGAGCCTGTAATCGCTCACCTGGCACATAGCTACCAGGACAAAGGTGATAGAGGATTAAAATGTGAAATTCCCATAGGATCCAATGTTAAACTATGTTTCATCATGATGGCCATTTTGAATTACCGATTGGCAAACGATTCACAAGTAGAATACAGGCATGACAGGACCATCTAACAATCATTTCTGCAAAGTATCAATTCAATCCACAATGTGGTTTCTGACAACAAGATTTTTGAAATTTGGAAATTGTTGCAGAAAGACGGACAACGGTAAAACTATCTGCCCCTAACTTATAGTTGGGAGTGGCATCAAAATCAAACTGAATCTGTAGCTCAACAAGATATAACCATAGAGCAAATATCGAACCAATATGTAAAGGCATTACAGAAAAAAGGAATTAAAAACCTGTGGAAAGTGGTACATGTATATTTGTAAAATCTGCAGAGTCTCAGAGCCAATAGCTCTGCACAAAACCACCTGACCTGAACCAAATTCAAACCTGATCTGTAACTCATACAGATACAATCATATACCAAATATCAAAAAATATGCTGAGGCATTGCAAAGAAAAGGTTTGGAAATTAAAAAGGTAATGGATGGACGGACAGAGGGTATACCATAATATTTCAGTCTTACGATGGGTGTTTTAAAATGGTTAGGCACAAGACAACTGTACTACTCCTTAATTAATGAGAAATTTAATTACAAAAATATCAAGAACAATATACACATTTCATTGGAAATCAAAGTGAATTGTCATGCTTTATTTGATGATTTCATTGAGTTTTTAAAATGTTTTATCACACCAATTATAATCACATCTTAATAAGAGTAGACACTCTAACATGGACACAGAATAAATGTTATTCCACTTTACCTGTACATAGTAAACATGTCCCCTACCGGCAGCTAAAATTGAAGAATAAAAGTGCCATAACAACCCAAAAATCACTCAGGTACAACAGAACTTTAACTTCATCTTTAACTCATTAATATAAGTCTACATACAGTAACAAACACCAGATCATTTGGCTGAGGTGTTCACACAAAAAGTGCAGAAAACTAATATTTTCACAAGATTCTCAATTTCTAAGGGTCATAACTTCAACAAAAATCATTCAAGCATAACAAACTTTAAACTTGATCTGCAACTAAACTATATCAGTTAACATACCAAACATTAAATCATTTGGCTGTGGTGTCATTTCAATTCAATTTTTTTTTCAATTCAAATAATTTTATTGTCAAAAAACAAATGGATTGGATAACAGGCAATGCCTATACTAATCCTCTCCTTCAAACAAGATGGAATATAACATGTACAATTTACATTACAACACATAGAATAATGANGTAAATAATTGATAGTGCTCCTCAACGTAATGGAGGGATATAAAGAAGAAAGAAAGTATGCATTAATGAATTAAAGCATTGATGACAAGTGAATATTATGTATCATCAGTGATATAATTCTATGATCCATGACCACCCTGATCCTGTCCTGTCAGTCTACGTTGTTGAACTCGTTGCACAGGAAGATAAACATTGCTTGTAAAATCCAGAACAACACCGGACCGTAAAAACGGTCTGCTTTAGAGCATTGAAGCTACTATCTAGATAAAATATTTTAGAATGATAATTCTTATAGTATTGGAAGCCAGTCTGAATGCAAGGCTAGTAAACAATATATTCAAATCGTGTAAATAACGCTGTAAAGTTGTTTTGTCTTTTACCGGATATAATACGTAGTTTCGCCGTCGTTGTTTTCCCAATTAATTTCCCAGTAGAAAATCGTCATTTCCGCCTGTTGAAAAGAACGCCAGACTTTCTGATTTCACCAATTCAAGCTCGAAGAAAAGCAGATTTAGATAAGTATAATTATTTTTCAAGGTGTATAATTCACAGGACAGTTATCCAAATAAATCTGAATAAGCTTTGGTTTTAATGCCAAAGTCATGAAAGTTACCAATGATACCCAGGGACATGAGGGATGAACGTCACAGGCACTTGTTTCATAAAAAGAAATCCAGTCCCTCCCTCTCTTCTTCGGACTGGATTTTTTTTATGAAACATTGTGCCTGTAATGAACGTACCCCAGGGCCCAGTGTCTCTAGACCCTAAAATTCTGCCTAGCCATGGGCTAAACATTTTGAATCAGTAGCCCAGCTGGCTACCAAAATTTCTGGCATTTATTGTAAGACACACAGTCACTGGACTAGAATAATATATACCGCTTGGCTATAACTTTCATCTACCAGGGTCCCAGCTGCCTACATAGACTCGGTACCTCAAAAAAAAAAAATGAGGAAGGTGCTACCTAAGGAACAAAGCCGCAAAATACAAGGGTCACACTTAACTACGCCTGTAAATACGCTTGCAGAATAAATGTCTATACCCCTGCAACTATAATATTGCATTTTATCATCGAGTATTGATGTATTTTGGGGAAATCAACATTTAAAAGGTAACACTCATAGATAAAAGCCGTATGTAAGCTACTAAGGGACCTACCATTTAACCTGAAAGGG